>JAZHYW010005077.1:0-39484 GCA_037355805.1 Ixodes ricinus
ATACTGTTACATATTAGCTTTATGACAGTGTACCATGAACTCCCCTTACAAAATCTCCCAATATTTTTAGGAAACTTCTTAGAAAGAGTAACTTAATGTCTTACATGTCCCTCGTGGGTGTTGAAGCCTTGATCATCTAGAAGCAGGTTTCTCACGCATTTCACCAGGTGGGGGAAGTCGGAGATAAAAAAAATGTGCCGCTCTAGGTCCACAGGATGCTCGCACTTGCACTGCACGGAGCCTAGACTTGCCTCGATGCCGAAACTGTGCCACATATTTCTGTTCCAGCTGGCACCATCACAGCACAGGTAGTCAACAAAAAGGCCAGCTTCCTCACATAGAATGATGGCCTCTGTGATGATCTTGCTGAGGAGGTGGCCCTTCACGTTGCCTCGTGATGCGAACACTCCTGAAACAAAATTAGAATAATACTAACGTTCATCAAGTCAAGTGACTGTATGATCCTATTTTATATTCTTCCTGTTCCACATGGCATCACTTTACTATCACCCCCACAGGATTCGAATACAGCATGACAATATTACAAAATGTTGCTAGTGATTATGGACTTTTTAAAAATTGATAAGCAGTACCCACCACTGTCAAGGTGTCCAAACAAATAAAACCAACATGATTATGAGGAAGCATTAACTTAATAAAAGGTCATAAATAAATATAGTAGGTCATCCTAGCAATATATGACTAGTATGCTAATTTGTTAGGTATTTTGTCTCTTCAGGTTATTCATAAAATTAACATTGAACATTATTAGTGTTATGCGAATATTCGAAATTTAGAATAGTAGTTTAGAATAATACACTATCCGATATTCACTTCGAGGTGAACTGCGATATTCATACTTTTCCAAGTATTGATCGCTGCGGGTTACCCCGTTGAGTGCGCTTCTTACCGAGCACCGGTGCACTGCGGAGACGCACCACCCGCGGAGCTCGCTTCTGCGGGTGGTGCCTCTCCACAGTGCACCTGTGCTCTGTAAGAAGCGCACTCAACGGGGTAACCTGCCGCGATCAACACTTGAAAAGGTATGAATTTTGGAATTGTGTGCTTAGGAGAAAAGCACACTTTCAAAACGGGATGGTGTATGCGCGTGCCTGGTGTAGTTATAAAGAGCAACTTTGTGCATGTTGATATAGTAAAATGTTCAAAATTAAGCTTTGGCTGTTCTTGAAGAGTGTATGTTTGGCAAAGATGCCCTGACATCCGCATTCATTATTCATTATTCTTTTTTTTTTAATCCGAAATTGAATAACGAATATTTGCATATAGCAAGGTTCATAAATCCACTGAATTAGGTATAGCTGGGCATTTTTATAGGTTTCATTTTATGTCAAATCGTTTGTTTACTTGCCATCCCAAGGGGTTGGACTTTCTGAGCTCACAGTTCATAAGTATAAAATTAAACTTAGCGTATAAATGAACAAGTAGAAGCTTAGGAACCACATTCATGAGTTCTGTTCAGTTTTCATTATTTGATTGACTGATTAATTTATGGGGGCAGATTGATTAATTGATTAATCTATGGGGGCAGAGGCTAGTCAAAACGGGGGGCAGATTGATCAATTGATTAATCTACGGGGTGCAGAGGTTAGTCAAGCAGCATGTGAGTTGCTTTTTTCTCTGCCTCCTTTCTCTGATTAAGGGATCAATAAAAAATTTGAATTTGAATTTGCATATTGCATTAGCAACGAAAGGCTTGGAGAAACTATTCAAGATTCATTTAGAAAATATTCAGCTAAAACCATTATTCACTTTGAATTCACTTCAAACTCAAAATCTTTTATTCGTGCATGACTGAATTTTTTATATTGCAAGAGACTTTAGTCATGTGATGTAAAAGTTAGCAGCCATACTGGTTTCTTCTATGTTATGCACATTACAAATGTCTACTCCACAGTGGCACACACCAACACTGTGGCCCCAGATTTTTGTGGCTTCTTGATCTTTTGCATAAATGTTTATTGACCCCTCATGTTAAGTTTTAAATATTTTCCTTAACTCCTTAAATTATCCATTCTTCACCTGGTAACCCAATATGTGATTAGGTAGTTGTCAGAGGTGTGTTATACATATACAGGGTAGTCCATTTAACGTGAGCCAAGGTTTAAAAATATTTTGGTGCATTTTAGGAAGACGAAACCAAACAAATAAGTTTGTTCATTGTTTGGAACAAGTCAGGCTATTTTTTGTATTTTGCCCAATTAACTTATGAAGTAAGATTAACTAAATTTTGAAATATTCAATTGAAATACTCATATAAAGTCAGAGTTGCAGCAGGTTAGTTAACCCCATTGAGGGTGCTCCTCACCAAGCACCAGTACACTGAACTAGTACCTGTGAAGCAGATGTCGCGATTCTATGAATGTCGCTTAGCCACAGTGCAGGTGCATGTTTAGGAGAAAGGCATACTTTCAGAGAGGGATAGTGTACGTGCGCTATGGTGTGCTTCAAAAAATAGCTGAACTTGGTGATGGTGAAATCTACCTGGCACTAACATATGCATAATGAAATAGGGCTTTTATCCGAGAATATATGTTACGCAGCAATGTTATGAGAAGCTGTGTGAATCACAGGTCATGCTTGTTTTTCATAAATTTAAGATTGCAGATTGTATGTGGGAATAGTAAGAGGATTTATGAATTCACTCATGTATAGCTGGGCATCACTCTAGGTTTAATTTTGTGTCAAATCTCTTATTTACTTGCCACACCTATGCAGGCCTTGAACTATCTGAGACCATAATGCAGAGTAATAGGTACAAATTTGAATAATGTTATTAAAATATTATAAAGTAGCTCCTTGTTTTACTTGCCTATGATTTGTGTCCAGTCTCCCATGAAGGGCTGAAAAACCAGGAGAAGTCCATGGTCTGCTGGGACAGCCCGAAGCTCAGGAGGTGTGAACTTGTCCAAGTCCACAAAGCCTTGAAGAAGTCCCGACGCTGCCACAGTAAGATGCTCGCTGAGTTTTAGCTCGTCCAGCACCAACCCTCCGTGCCGCTCAGACTCTGGCATTGGGGCTGTCTTCAGCTTTAGGGTCTTCAGCAGTTCGGGGTTGAACCCAAACATGCCTCTGAAGTTCTGTAAAGCAGAGATGATGCACTTCAATATATTGCAGTCAAATTAGTCATTTTATGAAATTATAGCTTTTCACATTGTCTGATAGCTTTAATTTTCCCATTGTTGTTAGATGCTTATGAATAACATTTTTTAATCTGCAGTTTTCGGGCAGTCAGGCATGAGCTAGTCATCGTCATATGGTTGGAAGTTCATTATTTGAGCTGTCATGCCTCGATATAGTATAGGACACATTTGTTGAAAACATTATTTTTTGACTTTTTTGTTTATTGAAACTTACGTGCACATTTATGTTTGTACTGTGATTTCTGTTATTTTAAAACAAGACACATACATTTAGTGCCTGGAGAGAGAATGTTATGTTTTTTGTATGTTTTTACAGCGGTATGGTGGCAATGAAAAAGGTTAAATAGGCTTATGTGATTGTAAATACCGTATTTACTCGCACAATGAACGCACTCGCGTAATGAACGCACCCCCCAAGTCGGCTCTCAAAATTTCGACTTTTTTTTCCCTCGCGTAATAAACGCACCCCCAACTCGGACGTCAAAATTTTGACCCCCTCTTTCCACGCGCGCGAAATGAACGCACTTTTCTATCCTGGTGCAGCGAAGTCACGAATGCATGTGCAGCGTGAGCGAACAAAACGCCTTGTGAAAGGCGTTAAAAAAATAAAAAAAAGATCCAACGGAAGCAAAAAAAAAGCATAAGAGATTTTTTTTTTTTTTGCACAGCGCAGTTTGGATTTTAGGTTGCGCGTCGCGCGCAAGGAGTTAAGAAAGAGAAGCGGAGAAGACCTCGCCTAAGCAAAGCGAAACAAAACAGCTTGCGAAAGGCGGCAAAAAAAAAAAAAATCCACGGAACCAAGAGAAAAGAAAAAAACAAAACAAAGGAGCTTTTTTTTTTTTTTTTGCACAGCGCAGGTCGGTTGCGAGTTGCGCAAGAAGATAGGAAAGAGAAGCGGTGAAGCCCTCGCCTAAGCAAAGCGAAACAGCTTGCGAAAGACGGCAAAAAAAGAAAAAAATCCACGGAGTTAAGAGAAAAGAAAAAAGCATAAAGAGGAGCTCTTTCTTTTTTCGCACGACGCAGTTTGGTTCCAGGGTCGCGCGCCGCGCGCAAGGAGATAAGAAAGAAAAGCAGAGGAGCCCTCGCCCAAGCAAAGCGCACATAATGAAGGCATCCTGCCCTCGCCTCCTCCTCGCACTTTGGAAAGAGAAGCGACAAGCCCTCGAAATGAACGCACTTTTCTACCCTGGTGCAGCGAGGTCGCGAAAGCATGGGCAGCGTGGGCAAACAAAACAACTTGCGAAAGGCGGGAGGGGGGAGGGGGGGAACAAACAAACACAGAAGCAAAAGAAAAAAAATAGAGAGGAGCATTTTTTTGTTTTTGCGCATCGCAGTTTGGCTTTGGAGTCTCCGCGCCGCGCGCAAAGAGATAAGAAGTTACGTCGATTTTTGCGGGATAAAAGGTCCGTTCATTATGCAAGTAAATACGGACGCAAAAATTTTACCTCGCGTAATGAACGCACCCCCCAACTTTGCCTCGATTTTTCGGAAAAAAAAGTGCGTTCATTATGCGAGTAAATACGGTACATATGGAAAACATTTTATACATATCCACCTGGATATATCAATTTAAATTTCCCCCTGGGTTTATAATTCATCGTCAGAAAATTAAATGGACGTTTGTTGATGTTGGAAACAGTTGCTTTTGCTCTAAACAGAGATGTTATCAGTGGCGTAGGCAGAGGGGGGGTTTCGGGGGTCGAAACCCCCCTCAAATGCCGAACCTACCCCCCCCCCCCCCCGTGGGCCCGCTGGCTCCCCTTCACACACAGTCGGTTTTGCGCGGGGCATGGAGCAAAAGGGAGCGCGGACTATCTCCAACTTATATGTTTTCGGGAGGAATGTTTGTGGGGTAGAAAATGCTCAAATAAATAAAACAGGCAATATTTCTTCATTCATGTTTATTTGATAAGATGCGGAACTTGATCTCAGATATACAGAGAACGGATATTTCGAAACACTTGTGGGGTGAAGGATGGCAATTTCAAGGCCAAGTATAACAAACTATCCTCACTAAAATACACAGTTCAATCAAACCAAAGCGAACATAATAAAACGAACACATGGTGATAATATAAAACAATGTCAGTGATGTAAGTAATATTAAATGAATTTTAAAGACAACTGCACTGTAAGCAAAGGGGTGGCGCTGCGCTCACGCACACCTTGAGTACTGTTCAGAATTACGTGCTTTCAACTAAAATTATTAATAAAGAGTTTATTTCCATCGTATGCTGATGGTGGCGATCAAAGAAAAAAGCTGTATGGCACAGCTTGACAAGTCCTTGACAAATGAACGAAGAAAACAAAAAACATTTACAAATCTTGATTACCACAATTTAACAAAGCGTGTTTAGAACATAATATATTTATCATCGGCTATAACAGGAAAGTGACCTATTTGCAGAACAGTAGTTATGAGACCCCAAAAGTTTAGTTCATACTCAGATTCATTTGTGGAGAAAACTAGTCGAATTTCTCTAAGAGACAATGTACTGAATTCCAATCTTTTATCTTCAAGTAGGTTAAGTATTTTTGGGATAGTATGTTTAAGCATTTGTGTGCTATAGTTCGTTCTTGCAGTTACCACCTCCCAACATTCCGCACGACAGGTAGAACATGCGTGAATATTTTGAGAGAGCTGTCCAAGGTTTATTAAAACGGTTGAACCCCTAATTTGTTCTAGTTTTAGATTAGTCATACGTCTATAGCTAAGTAGAGCATGTATATTGATAACGCAAAACTTCTTAAATAAACTAGCTGTGTGGAAGTCAAATGGGACGTCTTCTATAGCCCTTAGCTTTTTTTTTTTTGCAACAAGTGTATTTTTAGATTTGTTAAGTTTGTTGTACTTCAGACTAAATTACAATAGTTTATTTGGGAGTAAAATAACGAATAATATATTAATAATTTCACCTTTGCTGGTAACATGTACCGGTGGCGGTTTATCACACCTACTAATTATGACAGCTTAGAAACTAAGGTAGTTGACGGGACTGTACCATGACATATTCTCAGTAAAAATGGCACTTAAGAGCTTGAAAGAGTTTACAATCTCTATTTTAGACAAGTTCAAAACGATATCTCTTGTAATTGCGACTAGCTTATGTTTTGGGCGAAAAAGCACTGTTTTTGTTTTGTCTACGTTGATTTGTAGTGAATTAATATGACTCCAAGTTGCTAATGCAGATAACGCCTGATTTGCCATGTCAAATAGCACATCGACATTTTCAGCTGAAAAAAGCTAACTAGTGTCGTCGGCATAGCTGATAAATGTTGCACCAGAGTTAATATTTACAATATCATTAACATAAATATTGAAAAGAAAACGACCTAATATACATCCCTGTGGAACACTAGTAAGAATACGCTTCGAACTTGATGAATATCCATCAATATAAACTAATTGCGTTCGATGGTGTAAGTAAGACTTCACTCACTGCAAAGCATGCCCTCGAATCCCATATGTATCCAATTTTGCTAGTAAAATTTCACGATTGAGGCAATCAAAAGCCTTTGTGAAGTCTATGAATGCTCAAAGAAAAATTTAATTTTTGAAAATTTTCAAGATGAATTATTTTTGGACGAGTAGCGCAGCCTCGGTAGATTTATGCTTTATAAAACCAAACTCATATCAAGTTATGCTTAGTTGAACAATTAGTTATACGTGTATGAAGTACCTTTTCAAGTGCTTTAGAAAATACAGGCAATATAGAAATCGGTCTGTAATTACCCATAACATTTACACTCCCCTTTTGTGTAGTACTGACACTTTTGCTATTTGCATTCGTTTAGGAAAAACACCAGTCATCAAAAAAAAGATTAAATATATGCGTTAGCACTGACGCTAATAAATGAACAACATAATTAACAGGCCTTATTTGTAAACCATCCACGTCACAAGCTCCACTTTTCTTAAGTTGTAAAATCACATTAATGACCTCAGGTTCTACAAACGGATCTAAAAAAATCGAGCTGCTGTTTCTATCATCAAAAACGCAAAACTTTACAGTAACAATCCCGTTTCCAATATTCACAAAATGCAGGTTAAAAGCATTCTCCAAAGAACATTCGGTTAGTTCAACAGTGTTACGCACTATTTTAATAATTGAAATAGATGAACGGTTTCGACTTAAAAAAGAATTCTAACTCCTTCCACGTGACGTCCGTACACTTTTCTGCTGCCTTGAACGCCTTAAAGTAGTAGCGTTTTTTAGCACGCCAGAAATTACCACAAATAAAAGAAGTAACTGTGACTAGTTATTTCAGAAAGCAATTTACAGGCTCTCTTGATCATTTCATTTATGCCAAGCGCCTACATTTTAAGATGCAGCCGCGCCTGCATTTACGGTAAAGAATATCCAGGACGTCCTCCGCTTGAAATTCCATGTCGTGGGGAACATTCAAAAGCGCTAAACCGAGCAGTCGCTCATTCGAAGTGGACGCTCTCAGGTATGTTTTCAACCGTCGTAGTGAAGAAAATGAGCTCTCGGCTTCCGCCGTTGTTAGGGGCAGAGTCGTTGGGTTCGTGAGGAGACAATGAATGTTTGGGAATAGGGCCTCCGGACAGAGGGTGACCGGACAGAAGGCGACCACCTGTAGCGCACACGTGATGGGCGTTTCACTTTTCTCCCTCTTGCATTTGGCAGCCCATATGAGCAGCTCACATTGGAGTTCAGGAAATGAAACCAGGCCTGAATGGAGCTCCAAAAACTCTTCAGCGCCGAGACCTGCCCCGCTTTCCAAGATCTTTGCAGGCAGAAGCGACGAAAGTAATTGCAACGTACGCCGGTGCTTTTTAAATCTCCCATCTAACTTTGTGATCAGGTAATCCATGAAAGGAAGGAACACGGAACGCTTAAAATGCTCTTCCGTGCTTCCAGCGGGAATGTTAGAGCGATGTCGTTGCCGACTTGTTACTCGCGGCATCTAAATTTCGACTTCAGCTGTCTCTGCCATTTTAATGGCGGCTTGGAATATTGCCAACTGTTTGTGCATAAACGCTTGCTCTAATTTTTCAATTTTTTTTGTGTGTTGCTGTTTAATTTTTTATGACGATAGCTATCTTTGTTTTGTCTGGCCGGCACTCGTTGGTAATGCAGTGGTACCTCAAAAAGCGGAGGAAGTTATGTGCTGTAAGGAAGCTTTTAAAGTTGGTGGGCCGCAACTACGGTAGAACAGTGAGCCACCACGCCCGTATTCCTGTAAATGAAGCCTGCTCCCTTTTGAAAAATGACAATGCAGCTTTACCCGTTTTATCTTAACAGCGCCTGCCTAATCTTTGCGCGAGCGTCCGTACCGCCGAGTTCACCCTGCTTCGTCATTTGGGGGGGGGGGTAATAATGCTGGGGAACCCCTGAACCCCTCCCGAAATAAAATCCTGGCTACGCCACTGGATGTTATCCTAGGGTCTATTTGAGTTGTTCAGATTATAATAGGATTGGTGCCATCTAAGAAATATTTGGATACCATGTTAAAGGTTCCCAAGTACTTTATAGATTCCTGTGTCCTTTGTTGTCTGTTATCTGTTGGTTTGAAATGTATGCCACAAAATTTGTTTTGATCACTCAGGTTCCCATGTAGACACAGCCAATTCATGTAATAAATACAAAGTAAAGCTGTTAGGGGTTAATTCAAAATTATTGTGCAAGTGGTGTGAAAAACTCAGGAATGGCACCCTAGTGAGGTACAGCAAGTCATGGTAAGAGCAAGCAAACAATAGCAAATAAACATCTCTCCCTTCATCTGTTACATGCTTTCAGTAGGACATTTTCTGGGTTGCTGTGCTATCTTCTCAGTTTTAACTGATGGTCCCTTTAAAGGAGCTGTGCAACAATTTCAGGGCTTTGCTTAAATAATTGTGAAAGTTGATGCCTCACACTTCTGAAGTGAACTACAGAAAACAGATTTTGCCTGGATACCCTAGTTTTTATTTTAAAAAATGAAAAAGATCCAGGTTTTTGCCACCTCTCAACTCGTACATCGTCTTCTGGGTCACGTGCGCAGTGACGTCGATGGGGCAGGCGCGGGGTTCCGGTAAAGTGCTCTCTCTAGAGCCATCAGTGAGCAGCGAGAACTCATCCGCTCGCGACCGCGTGACCACGTGCTGGCGGGCGCAGCGCGAACAATATGGTGAAAGGAGGAAAGTCTCATCCAGGTCCGGCCCTGTCCCCCTTCCCCTCCGGCTTCTGGCGGCTGTTCACGGTAGCAGATAGAGCTGATGGTTTTGTGGACCTAGGATAGATGGCGCCACTAAAACTCCATATAATAAAGTTTTGTCGATGATACCAGGTTTTTGACGCATTTATATTTATGTTAAAATGACAAGATTTATAAAAAAGTTACCTTTTATCGAGCAGGTATTCGCACAACTTGCTATCTTTCTACAAGGACCCATTGACGTCATGCCGCGTGTTTCTCATGGCCGCGGCTGCAGGTTGGGGAATATTCTAATTTTTGCCTCGCTATTACATGGCGTAATCGGAACATTTCGATGAAAGGAGGTGTGTTTTCTGTTATTTGTGAGAAGGTGAACAATGTCAAAGTAGAAGATGCCAATTCTTTCACCGTTAAAATCGTTGCACAGCTCCTTTAATTAAGGAATTAGCTCTTTAAAGAAAATATTTTGGTTTAAAATCATTTTCCTGAAGTCTTGAAGACTGCTATGGGGGTTGAATACACATGAAGAAATGTGCCCTAATTTTTTCTGTATTTAACCACACTTCATGAGTACATTGCCAGTTATGTTCAGACAGGCACATAGCCAGGGGGTGTTCAGGTGTCAGAACACCCCCAAAATTTTACTTATATATATATATATATATATATATATATATATATATATATATTTCATAAGACATTGATTCATTCGATCAAGTATGGTTCAATCATCATCATATTTTCGATTATTTCCTCTTCGGAGTCCGCCGTACGATGATGGAAAATGCCCGTGATATATATATATATATAATGGGAATGAGTGTAGATTGACAAGTGCAGCCGTAGTAATACTGTGAACGAAGAGGGGAGAAGGTGATTATTGAATTTATTGCATTAAAGACTGGCGAAAAATTGGGCCAGGTTCCCTTATTATTGCCTCATGCAGCATGCTGAGATTCTAATTTTGTAATGGCTTAGCAGTGATTAGTTTTTTGTAATGTTCTATGCTATCAAGCGTGCACCCTAGTAATTTACAGTCATGATTCGATACCTTTTAGCACTGCAACGTATGAGTGGCATGCCCTTATAAAAATAAGAAACTTGTCTTGCATCTTTGTGATGTGACATAGTACTATGTGGTTTGAATGTGCTGTTACTTCTTTAGATTTGTAACTTAATTGGTTCTTAAACTGAAGAGCCTTAGCAAGTCACAAATTTACACACAAATGTACAACCCATTTGACTACATTGACCACAAGGTTGTGTTCCACATGCTGCATTATTTTTGTGGGGTTGCTGAATGCTGCAATATGCTGGCTAACGATAATGATCTTTGAAGAAGAAGAACAAGGTTAACAAAGGACACATACAAATCTCCAAATACAGTAAAGTGACTGGTGCGCAACTGAAAAAATCCACCTGGTCCTGCGCTAGTAGTTTTTGCTACTATTGCAATACTTTACAAAATTTTCAGTCTCTCCTCAATATGATGGAGTATTTTTTTTCAAATCTCGGCTGTCTCTTTCCTGTGTTGAGCAGTGTAAGTACTAATAACAAGTATATGTATATAGCCTATCCATATTCATTTTGTGTTTGGCAAAACAGAAACATGACTATTTTCACTTTTTTTTTTGACCTTTTTTAAATAAAAACAAAGTATTTATAGATGACTCACCTTGAGGTACTTTCTCAAACAGGAGCGACTTGGAAGCAGAAGGATCTGGTGGTGCCTCATGTGCTCATACAAGCTTCTACTCTTCATCCGGAGGATTATGCATTCCAAGAGCCAGTTGGCGCTGTAACTTATGCCTTTGACTGACTTCCTTTGTGCAGCCCTGAAGCAGTGACGCACAGCTTCCTGCTGTTTTGGAGGCAGAGCTACAATCTGTAAAGTGAAGTATTTGTTTAATATTTTCCTTGCCAAAGGGAGAACACTGCCACTTCAGTTTTAGCAGCTTTGACAAATATTCAGTATATGGGGCTAATTTAATGGGGCACTCTCATCATCCCACGTGGTCTCCAAAGAGAAAATATTCAAAAATATGCAGATTATTGAACTGTACTTGACTGAATGGAACAAAAGTTATGAAGCTGGCGAAAAACAAAATCTTTGGCGGTGCCAGGATTCAAACTGTGGACTCTCAATATCTGGTTGGATGTGCTAACCACTACACCTCACCACCTTCTCTTTTCAGTGTTTCTTATCTGTCTTATTAATGCACTGCAATGAAATGTATCCAATGAGGTGTTATGTAAGTACACACTATATTTTATTGCAATTAATTACTATTATTTATTAATATGATTAATTATATATTATTATTAATTAGGGAATACCATATTTAATACTATACCGCATTTTAATATATCATTTATCCTATAGACCAGTTGAGGACAAAACAAAGCAGCATGAAATTACAAATTCGCCTGTATGTGTATTAATAGTTTTTCATGATTTGCCTGTGCTGCAGCTACTCGTGGTTACTGGTATGTGTGACCTATGTCAGTGTGACCTAGGCACAGTGCATAATATGTATATAAAGTTAGAGCTGATGTATTTGCAACTCATTGAACTACTTCCAACCACAACAGAACCTCTCCTTTTTAATTGTGTATGTCACTTTAGAGTTATATACAAAATAATCTGATTCTAGAGAAATACCATGATCTTGCTGCTTATGTCTGGAAACAAGCTATAATCTACTACATCAGGATATGATTGACCTTAACCACAAATGACAAGTGTGTTGTGCAAAGGGAATTCTTCAATATAAAATGTAATATCTTGGATGGTATTGGAGATCTTGATTTTCTGTTAATTCCTCTTTTGAAATGTTTGTGTTGTTGGTGTCATGTTCCAGGTGCAATATTAAAGATTCCACGTGCTTTTAGAAACTCTGCTTGCTTCTTGTCACCATTTTGTTCCGCTGCTTGCACCGAGCTTGAGCTCTTATTGGTTGCCTGCAATTCTGAAAGCTCTAAGCTTCAACAGACAATGAAATGACATTGTTACCTTGCTAAATAATTTAGGTGTGGAAATATCAAATTTTCGGTTGTGAATCAAATATTGTAGTAATGTATGACTGCAAATCGAAATGAAATATTTTCTAATATAAATATTTTACATATTTAGCGAATGGAGCATAAGTGCTTAATTAAATTATGTCCTAATTTTAGTTGTAAAAAGCATACTTATGATAAGTGACAAGTTATTACATCAGAACCATTTAAATACTTGTAATAGAAAAGAGGCCCTGATAAGACATGTTGGGTAAAACATAATGTAACATGGCAAGCAAAGCAATGAATACCTTCTTTATTTAAATATAGGTCAACATTTTCTTCTTTTTTTTTTTTTGTTCTGCCCTTCAAAATCAGGTGTGGAACTCTAGTCACAACCGGAGAAGAATAGCCTGCAATGGTAAGCGAAAGGTCCGGCGTCATCGAGCCAAGGTGCTCTTTCACGTGAGGCGAAGCACCTCACGTGAAAGCACACTGGTGGAAAACAGTGAAGCTTGATGCACGCGCCGGTGCGGAACGGTGAAGCTTCACTACTTTGCACTGGTGCGAAGCAGGGAAGCTTGACATGGGAAACTGGGGAATTGTGAATACATTATCTATAATTTTATAATGTTCAAATTACTGTAATACTTCGAATGATAGAAGTGTGCTGCAAACTGAATCGAATAGCGAACACTAATTGCGAATCATTCGGAGTTTTGAATGTTTGCACACCTCTACTACTACTACTGGTTACCACTAACCCTTTGCATTGCTAATACATAGGGCATGGTTTAGTCTTCTTTGTGGGCTGTTGCAGATAACACAAAAGGAGCTTAAGGAGCAGTAAACCTCTCAATTTGCAACCAGAATAAGCGGATACCTTTTAATCCCAGCTAAAGCCACCGTTTATTAGACTTTTTCTGGCAATACCCAGAAGATGTATTGTGCCACAGATACTGTTCAAGTCTGAATTTTCTATAACTGCGCTGACAGGTCATGAATATGGGAATCTGCCAGTGTATGCCTAAAGCAGACGGCTACTCTTTTTATTGTATTATGTTTCCCACTTGCTGCATTATTAGTATTAATCCAACTCGTTTTGCTATACTACAATTAGAATAAATGATAATTGGGCTTTTTTTCTTCTTACGAAATGATACTTTCCCCATCGAGATCCAGTTTATTTTCACTATATCTCAAGACTGGCCTGTGCATCACCCTAAAACGTTTGCATTTGTCAAGGGCAGATGTGGTTTAACAATGAACACAATTTTTTTGTTTTGTTTTATATATATGCATTGTTGCCTTCACCCAATAGTTCATAAGGATAGATGATACAGGGGCCCTGCATTTCTTATGTTTACTGTTGGAAGTCTTGTCATAAGCTGTATAAACATGTGACAAGCTCTAATATTTACTGTCCAAAAGTCTGGTAGAATCTACTGGCCCAAGAGGCTGAAGGCTCGCTTCATGAACACCGACAAACACCATCACATTGTTTGACAGCTCACAGTTCCTTTTCTAAAACCACTCACAAACCTTTTTATATGTTTGCAGTGACTTAATTGACCTGATGTATGGAGAAAGCAACATGTGTGTCTGGCAGCAAAAACGCAATTGGCCCGACGCCATAGACTGCCATAGACTGTAATCTGACCTCGTCCGTTACAGGCACCAAGATATCCGCCTTCACAATAGTTGAGTATGGCCCACAAATTCGTACATAAGTGACAATGATCATTATCATGATTGATGTTCCAGTAAAACATAATATTAAAATCCTGTTCAAGGCCTCTAAGAAGAACAAACCGGTCAAATACACTGTGACGCAAACTGCTTTACAGGCTTACCCTCTCCTCAAGCACTGTGTGCTCAATCTTCTTGTTTTGTGCTGCTGATTGTTTTAGGGATGTCCTTAGAGCGGATACCCTCTCGGCGGCTCGTCTGAGTTTACGTAGTCTGTTGCGCACAGAGCTGCCTGGATGTTTGTATGGCTTTCTTCTGCCGAGCTTCAGGAGCCTCGACTGCAGACACCTCCGAAGGTTTCTGCATTGGAGGCAACTCCGCTGGTCACCTGAAAGTGAAGAAATTTAGACTTTATTGACCTCTTTTGTATAGACTAAAATATTTCTTTAATGATTTCTAGCTATTTTTATTGCATACCATCATAACTCTAAAGGATATCATATATGCTTATGGCTTTTATTCAAAGTCCATTTCTCACAGTAAAATTATACAAACAGAAAGAGCTAGAAAGCTAATCTCAATTGCAATAGTTTCACAATCTCAGAACTGGGCACCCAGACTTAATATACAGCATCTCGACTAAGTGATCTTAACCATTTTCGTTTCCATCGTTCACCAGCAGAAATTAAATTCTGCTTTTCAGATATCCAGCAAAACATCTCGAGGCACCTTGGAAAATAAGTCTAATGGATTTTAAGATTTACCCTATGCATTAAGACTGTTTACACTTTAGGTACAAATGACTATTGTCATGACAAGAGTATAATATGTATCATACCTAAGGATTTGTATATCCAAGAACCAAATTGCAGCCTTACAGACAGGTAGCATTTTTAAACAAATGGTTTGCTCTTGGTTTTAAAATTCCATAAAGCCATTTTTAGTGGATATCAGGAAAGATATTTTTGCAGCTAACAAAAATAATATCTATTTTGGTACCTTCAATGAGGGCTTTGCACTTGGTGGAAAAGATGTGCTTTTCTCCCATGGACAGGTAAGAGTCTTGCAGCGTTAGGGCAGCAAATTCCTTTTTTCTCCCGCTCCTCTACATAGTGCTTTCTTGTCAACACCGTTGAGCAGTTCCTGTGCCTCTGTCTGTGTGTAGATGGCACCCTTGTTTACAAGTTTATGTCCTGCATAAACTTCAAACCGTGTCACGTCCTGGCAGGTGCTGTTTGCATGAAACATCACAGTCTTCTCTGTCCTTGTTGGTGGAGTCTGGGTGGGGTCATAGATGCTGGATGCATATGCGATTGTTGCTGGTGCATTCTTGAAGTGTTGTTGTGTCCAGTACTTGGACGGACATTGGATGTCTGTTACAAAGCCTTCCAATTGAGGTGGTCCCGGCTCGGCATTTGGTTCGTCAAGGTTCTCCATGCTGCTGCTGTTGCTGCTGCTGTCAGTTCTAAGGAGATTTTCCACATCTGAGCCAATTTGTAGCACAAACGGGGCCCTTGGAGTCTCAAACATGGAAGGAACTGCATCCTTCTTGAGGGAGGTCCTTCCACGTGGTGTGAGGACTTTCTCATTGTTGATCACATGCACATAGTTCCGCTGGATCTCTCTGAAATATAATAAATAAAACTGTCATGTATGTGTGTTTCAATCAATCTTGTACTTTATTACTCGAGTTACTCTATCTTAGAAACTTTTGGGGTAATTTGGTATATCTTACAAATACTCTCATAAATCAGTGTTTAGTACTCTAACAAATATATTTTTTTCGCATAACTTGTGCTTGCTTCTTAAGTTACTGACAATTTGCTTCCACTTTTTTATTCAATGTGTGGGAAGGTCAGAAAAAAGACGGACTTTAATTATATTAGCTAAGCACGCTGCGATTGCCTACATTTAGTGCCAAAATATTCTGTAACACACTCATGCTTGTGTGGAAAAGTGCAACCCACAGATGTAGGTAACGCTGCCTTATGGTAAGCAAATGCAAGTTTCTGGCAGGCCTTAATATATAAAAAAAAGAACCTATTCTGGTTGTTTATTCATAGATGCAAGAGAAAGCCTTTCAGATTATGGGGCAGGAGGTCCTGTAAGTGATTACTGTGATTTCAAAGGTTAAAAATCAGATTAAAAAAAGTGAGTAACATCTTGTTATTCTAGGTAGAGATTTAGAAAGGGGGAGGTGAGGAAACACATTTCCGGCCCTGACTGATGTAGATTTCAGTTGTTTTGCGGTTAGTTGTTTGACTAAATATACAAAACAAATCGTAAATTGACAATCCATCTTGAGTTACGACTTGCTTTTTTTTTTTTGTACTCTATTCAAACATTTTTTTTAGAGTGGAGTGTTCAGTACATTACTATGTTCATATTTTAGCTGTAGTCAATAAAATAGCTGATTTTTTAAATAAATATTATGCTAGTGTGAGTTTTATTGTGCTTATTATTGCAGCAAAGTAATTTTTGTGTTACCGCACATTTATTTGGCAGTTTCTTGCTGCTTATATTCCAACTTTACCAGCTTAACCTTACACATGTCTGCGTCCACATATATAAGCATGCATACGTACATCACACAAAGCTGCAACATGTATAGGGGGTATTCTAAGCCCAGAAAACAACTGGCTCTAAGGATTTAATGTGTAATAAAATGTTTGATGAAGTTTTCCACCTACCTCTCGTCGAAATGCTTCTCACAGATCAGGGCACTTTTCAGGAGTTGTCTTCCAGTACTCTTCTCCACTGCCTGCTGCCAGCGTTTAAAGTTTTCTGGGTCCTTGGGGGCTGAGAACAGTGCTATGCCCGTGTGACGGCTAGTGCATTTACAAATAAAACAGTGTCGAACACGCTTCTTGCGCCTTCCGCCGTCCATCACGCAAGTGCGGACTGGGAGCAGACGCTGAAAATTGCGCGCGCTCAACGCGCGCCAAAAAAGTGAATAAACATCACTGAAATAAAGTTGATAGTTATTTATTTATTTTGTAGGAAACAACCAGGGATTTTTATAAAGTCATTTTATTTGTCAAAAGATGTTGCTTAAGTGTATTTCGTTTCGCTGTGTCATTCGTGTGTATTTTATTCACAACGCGAATAGCAGACGACGTTTCTGCTCGGGCGCGAGAAACAGCGGCACCCGTCGGCGGTAAACAGCTGATACGCCGAACCTCCTTGCGCCGAACAGACCTCTGCTATGAAACGCCTCCTTTGCTGGGACGCCGCCAGGATCGCGACCGGCGACAGCATGACACTTCTATGACGTCATCAGGCGGAAATCGAGGGACCACTTTTTTGGGCACGCTAAACACACCAGTCGGAGACGCGTTCCAGGCACCATAGCTGGAGCTTCTTGCAGCATCGTTTACCGCCCCTGAACGATGCTCGCACTGCACGAGCGCGCGTGCTTGGAAGGGACACTGCATGGCTCCGGAGCTCGCTCTTCCGCAGCCTCTGCTACGCTGGCGCCTAGAATGGAACGGAGTATAAAAAACTGTAGTGGGGAAGCGTGATGACGCACGTTCGAAACGCGAGTCCAAATATTCCATTTTTCTCGCTCGGAGCGCTGCTCAAAGACTTCCGGGAGACCACGGGCCTATGGGGCGCAACTGCCGGCACTTTTTTTCCCGGGTTATTGTCGCCCGGCTGCCACGGCAGAATATCCACTTCCATGAAGATTCCTTTGCCAAGTCGAGGCGGTCGTTCTATTTACGTCGGCTGGGGCCTTAAACGAGAGAAATCCTACGGTCCTGGTGAGTTCGGGCGTATCCTGCTCTTGCACCCGGGAGCGCCGCAGTGATTTAAACGCCGCCTCTTAGCCATCGGGCGCCAGCAAAGAAGTTCAGCAGCAAGCTCCGAGCGACCGCCGACTGCCCGGAAGTAATGGGAAGAAGCGAGCGCGCTTCACAGAGCGGGCGACGACAGCGCCGCCGCCGCTTTCTCGCGCCACTAGAAACCTCTAGCCCACTGTACCGTTGCCTACTATTTCTTTTTCTTCGCCGCTTCAGACGGCGTCGTCTGGCGCCGCAATTCTCAAGATGGCGGCGCCGTTAAAGAAAAGGTCTATACACCGTTCCAAGTAGGTCGATGCAGAAAGGGAAAAGCACTCTCGAACCAGAGCGCTGCGCCAACGCTCCGCTTACCCTTTCCCTCGAAAGCTCGTCTGCTTCACGGAGTGGACTGTTAGAAAGCACGTGCGCAGTGTACGGAGGCAAGTTGTTTCGACAATGTTAGGCGCCGCTTTGATATTATAGCGTGTTTTCGCGCGTGACATGGCCTATGCAAGAAAAGAATCGACCGGGCAGCACTGTGCTGTAATTGGTTGTACAAATAACAAAAAAAAAACGTAAAATAAACGCCGATTCAGTGTGCGAGACCCACGCTGTCAAACAGGATGAATGTGGGTGCGGCATGTTTATGCTGCACCGGTTCCCCGCTGCTCCGGACCTACGACGCCGGTGGCTGGCGAATTTAAACAGGAAAGACTTCTTGCCATCGAAGAGCATCGTGTGTGCTCCGACCATTTCTTGGACGGCCGGCGAACTGCGGAGAACCTCGTGCCGTTCCTTCGCCTGGAAACGGCACGATAAAAAAAAAACGGATCCGTCGCACTTGCTATCTGTACTCGGTATTTATATATCGATTCATATTTAAATTTGAGGTTTCTACTATTTCAATTAAAGCAGACGTGGCAGCGCAGGTCTGAGCCGCTAACCGCGCAGTTAGTTCAAATGTTCCCGGCGCCCCCAAGCTGCGACAACTCGAGTTCAGCGCAAATTCACATGCCGTAATTCGTGCCATCCTGGCTTCGTTCAATCCTCAATTTCACTAGCGATCCTCAGTTTCACTAGCGATCCCCAATTTCGCTAGCGATCGAAACGCCGAGTTCGGTTTGGGAGCGACGACTGCCCCAGAACCGCGCCAAAAATTACCCACAAAAAGACGCCAGGAAAGCAGGATGCACTTTTCCCCATGCCTGACATACCAATTAGGATAGTGCTTTCCTCCATGGACGAAGACAATGAGCCGAGGGCGCCGAATACGGCAGCCGTGCCGGCAGAAGCAGCTGCGATCGGTGTGACTCGGTGAGCAGGGTAACAGTCCAGTAATGGCGGTCGGTCATTCGGGCGGGTTCAGATTCTCCCAAATGCCCGGATGAGGGTAGGCGGCGCTACACTCGTTAAAATGGCGCCGGCTAGCAAGCCCAGCTTGGAACGGTGTATAATATGCAGTAGAAAAGGATAATTGAAATAAAAAAATAATAAACCCGTTACCAAAGAAGTTAGGAATCTTTTTTCTGTTCTAGTTACGATTTTTGCATAACCCTCTTCCTCCCCAGCGCTCAGATCCTGTCACCTCCCAAACCCTGCAACTCCTCTGCCCTTAGCCTTTGAAGGCTAAAAGTACACGTACAGGAAATTGAACTTGCGAAGCTATGATTTTGCTGATTCAAGCGTGTAAATCTATACAAAAAAAAGGGGAAGGGGGACCTAATAATTAACTTTAAAAATAATCACGAAATTAAACAATGTTGACACTAGTTCGTCTTTCTTTGGTGTCTTTTTTTTTTTTGTAAAGCAGGCTTAAAATATAGTTAGCTTTAATATTTGACGAAGTCTCAAATGATTACGCGGAAATAAGCTCAAGTGGTACTAGGTGATACATTTGTTATGTATCCAAAGTTACAAGGCTCGAACTGTGTCATCAGAACGTCAAAGGTACATAGCTTGGAATTCTTTCATTTCTACATTCTGGCATAAAATGTGGCAATGTAGTCTCGTTTAAACGACAAAATAGGCCGCACATTACAAATTGTGAGTGTTGTTGTTTTTTTCCCTATTTATATCGACCAACAGAATGGTACAAAAATCAAGCTTCCCAAATGTGGCATTTAAGCTTCCTCCATTGAAATATTTTGTGGAAAGAAATTTTCAAACAAATATGTAAGAGTGATTTGGTTCATTGCGGAAATGAGTACATGTATATATACTTGTGCCTAAAAAATATGTATATTTTTTAGACAAATCGAAATATCCACCTTGACACACATGTTCGATTTCGAATAAAGCCACTCTACCAAGTTCTATAAAACGATTACCCAACTATAAAGGGGTTGTGAAATTATCTGTTCACTTTAGCAAACCTGTGCTCAGAATGAGCACATCATTCTTGAAGCGTGAAACACGTGCTGGCTACGGCTGTAGAATAAATTATTATCTACCGATTTATTGGTTATGATATCTAGTACTGTCAGTGGCTACCGACTATTTGGTCGAAAGTTGACCCTCTGTGGAGTGATCAAGGAATCATCTTCATTGCTGTCAAACTCAACATCCAACCGCGAGTACTGATTAATGTCACGAATGATACTTGTCGAACTACATTTGCCGCTTAGATGTCTGCAGAGACTATTCTAATTGGCTTTGCGATCCGTTTTGTTATGTTGTGATGCCTGCGAAGGGGAATAAAAATCTAAACAGCGCCGTGCTGTTTTTTTTTTTGTGCATTGTCTTTATTTTTAATTTGATTATTCTAGGCAAATAACAGATATCTCACTTTTCGAATCCTTAAAAGTTCTTAGAAGCTCGCTTTCTGACACTAAAAACGAGTTGTTTCCCCTTCTCTACTTCTGCCATCAACCAAAGGAATTTAACTGTGTGCTAAGCAGACCTATGAGTGAAATGAAATGGCTTCACGTAAAGCTGCAACGGAAAAACAGATTAGCACAAGTCACCGATGACCTCGAGCGGCAAAATTGCGACACGCGGCGCTATCGTTCCCGAACGTCCCACTACACTCTATGATGCGAAGCGGGGGTGGCCGGCAGAAAGATTTTCGGCCGAGCGATGCGCCAAGTGTGTACGCGCGTAAGCCCGTTTATTTATATTTTTCCTATTTTTTGCGCGGGCGTTGTGAGCAGCGGTATCTCCTTTATCGCTGTTTTCCCCTAAACCGATAGACCCCTTTCGCCTTTCAAAAAACTGCCTTCTGTTGGCAGCTGTGCAATCAACAACAACAATTCGATGTTTATTTACCATTTTTTTACAATGGCGGGGGCTGGGAAAAAAAGCTGCATGGACAGCCGAGTTCCCAGCACAATGACGGACTAAAACTGCAACGTCACGGCAAACTTTAGACGTTCGGTTTGATTAGAAGGCATAAACACTCACATAAAAAAGAGATAAGCGCAGTGACGTTGCACTTTCGTCGCCGTTTGATTGGCTCGTCGGCTCCTAACCGCTCACAACGCCCGCCCCGCGTAAAGAAAAAAACATTAAAAAATGAATGGGATCCCGTGTGCAACCACGTTGGCGCATTGCTCGGCCGAAAAGTGAGGAAAAGATAGCTTTCGAAATGCAGGCTTTAGGATGGGCTGCTTTCTGCCGGCCACCCCGCTTTGGAACATGGGACCGTGCGTGGCACTCGGGCTATTTGCGCGCTGGTGAACAATAGTGCCGCGTGTCCCGATTTCCGCTCCGGTCGTCGGTCACTTGAGCTAAACTTTTTCCGTTGCAGCTGTACTGTTCCTGCGTTGGTAAAGCCGTACGAAACCCAACAAGTATGCTCCTGAAATGTGTGTTAATTTTCTAACTTCGCAATACTTTAACAATTATGGCACCCTCCAGTGACATTTTACACCAATCAGCCCATTAATTCACTAAAGGTCACGTATTAATCTACTAAAATTTCCAAGTCGGTGCAAAGCGGTAATGATGTTGAGATGTCTACCCCGCTGTCACCAAAAGCGGCTTTGATTAAACCCCATATCTTGTTGGCGCGTCTCAAAAAATGTCCGATGACGGCGTAGCGAGATACATTGCCCGCCGGAGAGAAGTGTTGCCAGGGGTTTCCCCAGGAACTGAAATTAAGGGGAAGGGGGGGCATTGAGACTAGAGGAGTCGTTGCGAATTAAGGAGGTGCCATCAGAAGAACAAGGGGGGGGGGTGTACCTCCCCTAGGGGGTGTGTAGGGCAATCACTGAGTGTTGCGCATCTATTCCTTTCTGCAACCTTCTTGATGATGGTTCATAGACCCGATAAATAGTTAATAGTTCCACTCCCATAAGCGTAGTTCATCCTTTCAGAAGCCGTACCTGGCTCCTAGAACATTTGGCATGGGAAAGTTGCCCTATAATTACTGAATCATACCAGCTCTGGGAAGCCATGTGGAACACCGGGACACCGTGTCGCAAATACAGCTGCGCTTGCATGGTGCATCGTCTGTTTATACGCATATGTGGCATAAACGAGAGAGCACCAGTCGAATAAGAATTCAAAATAGAAAAATATAAAAACACCATCAAACATGTAAGAGAGAAAGGCACGCTAAGAGGAGACGGAGAGAAAGGCAGAGCCGAACACGTGGTTGCCTCTCCTAACACCAGATGTCGCCTTCACACGGGAACTCTGCAGACCCTTTCCAGACGAGAATCCGCGGCCGGGCGCCGCCACAAACACAAACTCAGAAACACACGGACTTGAAACAACACCGACCGAACGAACACACAAGCTTGAGAGAGGAGGAACCGGACCTTCTCGCCCGCTAACCTCCGCCCCTCCCGCAGCTGATGCCCGATTTAGCAGACGGGGCTCCCAGAACTCCAGAATGAGCGCCAACCTTGCGAACGCCGTCGTTCCCTGAGGTTCGAGCCACCGGCTCTGAAGGGAGCATAACTCAATCTCGGTTTTCATTTGAAACCAATAGAAACGTGTTAGCCATCCGCTACTTCTGTTTAGAATAAGTCACTCTAGAATAATGGTTCGGGTGATGTGGATGCATTGAAGATGATGTGCCCTCTGGAATGGCTTTTGGATGCTGGAGACGCGATGCCTGACATCGTCTGACCCTGGATAACCGTCATGAAAGTTGGGTTGAAGAGACTTGGAATCCCGAGTGCTGCGTTATTTTGGGCTGCACTTGTGTCTTCCGACGTGTTCTTGCTGGTGAATGGGTCCGCAACGCTAGGTAAGTATAATAGTAGTTCCTATCTCTTCAGGAACGTTGTGAGTTCCTATATATTGAGGAACGTTGTGATTCGGTTGCGTTGCATTCTGGTTATCTTTCTAGTTTTCAATGTAGCTCGATAGGCAGATGATGTTGAACATAAAGCTTAGGTTACTGTATTTCATGCCAGCCTGTTACGCAAGGGATATAGAACATAATCTTAAAGCTCACAGTACTGAATGTCGACGTACACACTTTGAGCTGCGCGGAGTTAAAAATGATGTAAGAAACTAGTGGCAAAGTGTCGCTAAATTCAAGTTTATATCTACGAATGTGTGTTTTAGATCTAATATTTAAATTAGCGCGATATTGCTTAACCTTATTCTTGTTTATTTACCAGATTCGGTAGTTATGCGCTGCGAGATAATGAAATGAAATGGGGCTCCGTTTTCAAAATGAGGAACATTGTTGATTGGCTCTTGAACCCTGAAAAAAGTCTAACTTCGTTCATAAAACATAACTGGTGATTAAGTTTGATGTGTTGCACTACAAACACCTTTGTTCTATACATACAATAATGTCTAAATTTTTCTATTCTTAATATCTTAAAAGTATTGTTGCAGCACACTGCAGCTCTATGCCAAGATCAGTCATTTCAAAGTAAGAAATTATGATAAACCACCGCCCTATTTAATTGATGCGCGACGTACTCACGAGCAGAGCTATCCACGTTAATAAACGCAAATGTTAATTAAGGCATGAACTTCGAGCACGGAAGATATATACGATAACGTTGTTGCTGGCCAACTTAAAGATCTTTCTTGGGGCCAATGTTCCATTCCAGGAAGCGCCAATACGGAGCAGATTATAGGCTTTCCTGAACGGAAGTACGTTTTTGTCTACTGATAACTAATCAGGAACACTGCCATATCGAAGATACCCAATGTCTCTCTTGTCCTGCAATGAGAACTTCGATGGTGTAAAAGAAAACTTAAAAGCCGGCGTGAGCTATATGTCACGTGATAAAAACGTCACGTGTTCGGTAGTGACACAACGAGCGTTCGGCTATGTCTAACGAAGATTTGGCTCCTTTGTAAACAGGTTCGAATGTTATGGTGAAAACTGAAGAATTATCCATTACAATTTGATAAAAGCAGTGCATCAGGGCTACAACTCTGTCCACTAAAAAAGATGAGGCTAAGGTAGAAGTCACCCTTGCTGCTGTAACATTGACACCAGATGACAAGATGTAAGTGCGGTTTGGGAATTGTGTACTAACACTAGCGTTGGAACAGAAAGCACAAGGAAGACAAATCTACCCCCCCCCTTTCTCCTCAAACGCATCTTCCGAATACTTCCGACGTCCCTGTGTACTAATGATTTAGCATTTCCATTGAATACAGCAGAAGCTTATACCAAAGGTACGTTAACCTCGCTGATAGACGCGTTATATTCTTATGTCAGAAATCGTTCTCTTTTTGTCAGTTCTCAGGAATTTTTCCTGCGGGTCCCTTTATAGCAAGCGACTCGCAAAGCAAAAGGATAAAATAAATTTGGCGGAAAGTCAACTGTTTTTGGCGGGAACGCCGCCAAAATAGCGTGGGAGGGCGCACCTTCAGAAAGACGTCACCTTGGCCTAAGCACGAATTCGCCCACCTCTTTATGCCCTCGGTATTTTAGGGAGCCCGGAAATTTTACGTTAGAAACCGGAAGTTGTTTTTCACCTTGACAAAACTTTCTTTCTCGCTCCCGCTCCCCCCCCCCCCCCCCTCAGGTTCTCCACTGCTTCTTTCAGAAAATAAATGTAACAATGAGATCATCAAAGAATAACCGAATTGCGCTAAGCCTATGGTGCAACAGCCTGATGTCATGTTTGAGGCTTGATGTCACGATCATTGTGAGTGAATGCACAACCCTAGTGAAAAACAATTATATGGATGTGCTCAATCAACGTACGAAGACATAAGAACATATAGACCTTATATGGGTCATTCCATCTCAAACGTCCCTGACGCTAGCTTTCGACCATTTCCGATTTTTAAAAGAAAATTCATGACTTTTTATCCCAAGGTCCTTAACCTTTTCCTAAAATATTCTCGCCGAATAAAAAATTATGGCGTGAGCGTGGTTTGAATTTCTAAAATGGGCGTAAAACTAGGCATCACTCAATAATTGAGTAAAAATAAGATTTTCTTCGGAAAGCTTCACAATTTATTTAATGAAATTCGAACGGCTCTAGCTTTTAGCTATTATTAAAATATTTTTATAAAAATCCAACAAAGTGCACAAGAATTAGCACTTTTCTCATGTTTTATTGTAATTATTGCTTTGCGCCTGGCAGTTAAAACTTTTTTTGTTGTTGTTGGAAGCCCTGTATATCTAGTACAAATGAAAAATGCCGTACAACAAAATACTTCACACGCAAAAAGAATTCTACGTTGTAAAAAAGTCAGTTTTGTTGCCTAAAGAGCCGCCTATTCTACCCTGAGGTGGCCCAAGTAAAAATACGAAACATATCGGCTTTATAAGGGTTTATTGTCTTTCATTTCTGAAAGATTGATCAAACTGATTTTTGTCTAAATCGAGAAACAAATTATTGAAGTTGGACTCCCACTTCGCAACCTAGCATTGTTTCTTAGCGCCTCTTCACCGCACAACACGCCAACTTGCCACGAGAGCTGACAAGATTTGTGCGCACGGGAATGTGACTTCCGCAGAAGGTTCTGCGAATGCGCATTCTTGACTCGCAGTTGCCTAGCGTATACAGACTGTTTACAGCTAAAGATGCGCCGCGGTCTGCCACGGCCGCTTCCACTCGTCCGATATCGGGCTAATTGCGCCCTTTGTGCCCGATGTCAGCTCCCCTCGCTCCGAAACTTGATGCCTAATCGGCGTCGGCATTTCCTTACAGGGACTTCTCTTCGGGAAACGTGATGACGATAGAGCGAGATGCCTAGTCGAGACCGGTTATGACGCAGTCAACGGGAATCGGAAATCACTTCGCTATATCCGCTATTTTGTTATAACCGACTTCGTTATAACCGGTCGCGACAGTATACTCCGTTTCACCTTACCACGGACTGCAGTGGTCGCTACGAACAGTCCCAGTCAATCCAGCGTTGTGCACGTATCCCATCACATGCGCGTCGCTGCGCCCCTCTCGAAGGTCACGTGACACTAACACAGCATGATGATGATGATGATGATGTGGCTACAGTGCCGCGTAGCGTCCGCTGCGGTCCATCGTAAGGTGAAACGGTTTTGAAAGGAAAGGACCGACTGTAAGAGAGGGCAGAAAAACGAGGAGTATTGTTTCGAATGACCTTACCACTTACTAGTGTGATCGGGAATCTGCCCATGAAAGAAGTTTGTTTTTCGTCAGAGTATACGGTGCTGTAACGAGGGATGAAGCAGGTCAATCGGCACAGGCAAGTCATGCTGCGGTTCGTGCGGTGATGATGAGTGTAAGTAGGACATTTTTAGTGCGAAAGCATTAACTGTCCCAAGGAGCGAGCCGACGTCATCAGCCGCACCAAACGGCAGATAAATTCCGGAAGCCGCGATCTGAGGCATCCCAGCTTTGAAACCACGCAGAAAGCCACGCAAAACGGCAATGATATGAAGCCGCCGCGCGTCAGTTTCAATTGGCGCCTCCCCGGTGGCGCTGTTTACTATTTAATTTTCTAAACTAGGATGATAGTTGTCTCGTGTTTGCTCGTCATAATGTTTCACTGGCTTTGTTCAGTTGCAACGATTACGGCATTTTCGCTGAGTGGGATTTTTTGCTACATCCCACGGAAAGAAGTGCTTGTGACGAAGTAGGGAAACATTGAAGCGTTTGACAGCAAGGGCCAGTCTTCAAAGTCCCTTTCAAAATCAAATTGTGACGGCTTATCAGCTGTTCACCTGGGCTAAAAATAACATTGGAGGTATTATAATTCTCTGGGTTCCAAAAGAAATGGTTGAAGGAAAACGAACCCGACTAACTACATGGTTCAGCTAAACGGTCCTCGTCCAAGCGACACGGGAGTTTTTATCACTTCAGACCAGCATCACCCTCAACGCTACGTGCTGGATTTACGTCCCATTCAGAGACAGGAATTTGCAGTCTTAAAATCGATTTTAGGCTTGTTTTCCTAATTCAGAAATTTCACCAATCAAAATCACATCAGGAGAAAAAACCAACGCGGCGTGAGCCTTCGACTGCCGCATGACCAAGAACATTTGGTGCTGCTGCTGCGATCTGTTCAACACCATATAAGCGTAGGTCGTTTTCATATCGCCTACTCACGGGGCTTTTATGCTGCTGCTTACGTGTGTCCTGACACTGACAAGAGTGACAAATTGCGGTGTGAAACAACTGACCTGTTGGTGGATATGCTGCCCGGCAGCGCTAAAAAGAACAGAAGATAGGACAAGCCGTGCTAGGTCACAAGAAGACTCCGCCGCAAACGACGGTTGCAATTGCAGCCATTGGAAAGCCCCGGAAGCAGAAGCGAGCCTTTTCCAACGCAACTTTTCTGCGTCTTCCCGCGGTAGGCACTCCGCTCAAGACAAACAATCGTGCGTTTCTTCCGGCTACAATGTCGACAGTGGCGTGCTGTGCGGTGAAGAGGAGCTAAAAAACCAGTCCGGATTTCGACACGAGAGCTCAACTTCAATATTTGTTTTCTCGCTTTAGACAAATATCATTTTAATTAAACTTTCAGAAATGAAAGGCAACAGACACTTCTTCTAAAATCGTTATGTTTAGAATTTTTACTTGGACCACCTCATTGTAGAATAAATGGCTGTTTAGGCCGCAAAACAGACTTTTCTTACAAGTTTTGAATTTTTTTTAATTTTTATGCGAAGTGTTTGGTTCTACGGTTTCAAACATTCTTCATTTGTAATACATCTCCATGGCTCCCAACCAAAAAGAAGTTGTAAATGCCAGGTACGAAGTGATAATTAAACAAAACAAATTAGAAAAGTGCAAAGTTTTGTGAATATTGTTGAATTAAAAAAATGTTTTAACCATAAAATTTCCGTACTCATCACAACATAATAAGCTAAAATCCGTTCGAATATTATAAAACACATTCTGAAGCGTTTTGAAGGGAATCTTATATTTACTCAATAATTGATTGCTGCCTAGTTTTTCGCCCATTTTAAAAGTTAAACCCACGCTCACGCTATAACAAAAAAAAATTTCAGCGAAAATATTTTAGGAAAAAGTTAAGGACCTTGTAGTAAAAGCCATGAATTCTCTTTTAAAAATCGAAAATGGTCGAGAGAAACGTCTGGGGCGTTTGAGATGGAATGGCACATATACACCTGATATAATTAATATACGTTTTGGACTATAAGTATTGGGCAACCCACCATATAAGACTTCTCCCTTTTAATTAAAAAAATGTTTTTGTGCCACCGATAGCAGGCTGAGAAGCTTTTCAGGTGCTACAGTTGGGGAGGACAGCTAGGCCGTGTAGTGAAATATGAGGCTATTGTTTTCCTACATTACACACATGAAACTGTGCATCGGGCTGTATCGTGGCAAACATCAATCTCTGCGTTACTGTGGAGCTTATGAGGTTTTATAGAGAAATTGGCAACAATTATTCACGTAACGCTTTTTTTATTTTGCTCGGATTGAATTGAGAAGCCATAATGGAGATGTACCTTTAAATCTCAGTTATTACTTTGATCAAAAACGTATCTAAGGTTCGCGCCTGGCTTCTTCTAAACGAACTTCACTGGGAGTGCAAGGGCAAAACAGCACTATCCATGCATGCAAGCATACAAAGATAGGGTAATCAAAAATTGCAAACGACCACACAAAGTGTACTGTGATTGACAGCGGTGGCGACTGCGTTGTGGAAAGGCATATTGAGGGAGATTTGCCTCCAGCCAGTGTGCTGTACAGTGTTTGCAATCGTACCGGCGTGCGGTCGTGTATCACTACTGGTGGACGTTGAAGACCACAAGCTAGCAGTTGTACTGCACTGGCTAAATTTCTCATCTACAGCTGAGACATCAGACGCCCATTTGGGCTGACTAAATTCAGACTTTATAAGCATATGCACAGGACAGTTATTATTATTAATATGTATTCGCAACTTTCTGCGAAGATGGTACCGCGGTGTGAGAATCGCGCACCTAGCTCCTACATGATCGGCTTCACAATAAAGGTGCTTGCCTACACCTTCTTGACGTGAAGAAATAAAAAAAGACTTTAGTACTGCTCGTATATAGAAAAACCGGTTCCTTGCGCATCGCAGAACCAGCCTCGTACGGTTCAACGACGATCATCCAGGGGGCAGCCATTTTGATAGGCACCACTGCGCCCCTATTCGCAACTCCAGCGCGCCGCTCGCCCTCCCGCGGACAGACGGAGAACCAGAGGAGCGGGGACGGCAGCGGTGGCAGCGGCGCAGAAACGGTGGCAGGGACTGTCGGCCTTGATGCGCGAAGCCGTTTTAACGAAAAAAGTGAGCGCGTTAAAAAGGAATTCTTGTGCTCCGCTTCTCAACCTCAACAGCCTTGCACGAAGGACCGGGATGTCTAATTTCACTGGGGACTTTTCGTGTATCGCATACGCTGCGGATTTCTGGTCTTGTGCATGCCCGCCAGCTCAATCAGTTCTGAGCGTGACGGAAAACGCTCCCGCTAATAATGAAGAACTCTATAGTACGATCTACGGAAAATCTATTCTTTGCCATAAGTAGGAGAAAACTCGTCGCGGAACGGTATGTCGAGCAATACACATCGGGAAGCACTTTCAAAAGACAGAGTACCCGTAATTGCTTTCAGGTAATTACAAAGCAAATAAAGAAATGATCGAAGCATTTTAAGCGCGTCTGTGTTAGCCAGCCGTTCGTGACGAGAGCTTAGAACGCGCAGTTTTGGCCAGAGGGACCGCAACGTTGCAAATAACACGATCGAAAAAATTTACGGTATATAAAAATATTTATTTTGATAGAGCAATAAATAAAACCCCTAAACACGCCGATTATGTTAATAGGCAGTTGTTGCATAGCGTACGACACCCCTAAACTTCAGTAGGACGTACAGCGCACTGACGTTCAACCGGCGCTAAAAGCTTTCACGAGCGGCTTGATAGCCGAGTTGTGCAACTTATTAAAATAGCTTAAATAAGTGTAAATGACTGTAAAAAGAAAGTAATCGGAATTTTTGGCCCTACTGCAAAACCTCGGTTTTTTTTTTCGGTACTCTTTGATGCGTACTTTAGCTGTTTAATATCTTATATTGCGCCATCATCAAGCCTCTCGCAAAAGTTGGGGCCATCAGTTTTACTTTAGTGGGCTGCACGGCGAACTGAAGTTTTGGAGTGTCGTATATGTGACAAGAAATGTAAAGACTACAACAATTTTTTTTTTTTTAGAGTGATAAGCACGGCAACGATTTTCGCGCACTGAAAATTGTGCTTCAAAGGCGCAGCGCGAGCTTGAGGTTGTAATACTACACCGCACGGTAGCCTGCGGTAACAAACTTTCTATCAATAACCATAGAGCAGTTCGATTACGTGTTGCAATACACTAAAATTGAGACAGTGAGCAGCGAGTTGTGAGACTGGGACGCGAAGACACCAATTGAACGCTACTCTTCCGAAGCTTGACGGTCACCGTTCGCGGCTCTCTTTTTAGAGCACTAATGGCCAGGCAAAGCGCAAGCATGATATCTTCATCACCCTCAAAAGTATTCTGCCACAAACAGAGACGTGGCCGGTGCCTAAAATGCTCTCGCCGTCCACAAAGCTTCGCACTTTGAGGTTTCTGCAACTTTTAAATATCAGCATGCACGTTTTCCTAACGTGCATCAACATCTCCGTCACCTGTAATATGATCCCTCCCTAACCGCTTCGCATTTGTAGACAAATCAATCATTTTTAGCGCGCTGAACAGCGTCAGCGAGCAGGCGCACGGGATATCTTGGAGAATCTATCCCCGTCTCTTCCGCCATCTTGGCACTACCGCCCCGCCACCTATAGGGCGTTGGAGTTGCGAATAGGTGGTGAAAGTTGCGCCTAATGATTACGAAGGATACGGTGTAAACTATGCCCGCAAAATGGCTTGCTAAGCGTCGTTGAAAACTACTAGATCAACCTTTTTTAGAAAGATATAAAGGATACCTAGTAAAATATATTGTATGTATGAGACATTTCTTCGTCCATTAAACGCATATGATCAAATAAGATCGTATAAGAGCATATGAGAACAATATACGATAATATGAGCAGTTATAAGAAACTGATCTTTTTTATAACTTAAATAATCGTATATTGTTCTTATATGGTTCTTGTATGCTCTTATAAGATCTTATTTCATCATATCCGTTTATTGGACAAAGCTATTTTTTATACATATAGATTTTGCTAGGGCCGAGAGTGCAGCATTTTACAGCGTTCCGTAAAAACGCTCAGTTCGGACGCGTTCCTAGGTTTCGGTTTCTAACCGGAGCGCATCCCTGCGCCCGCGGTCCTGCTCCCCAGTGGCCGAGACACGCAACACACGTGCGCCATACTTCCTCCATCCTACGAGAGAGGCGCGGCGGTGGCTTGGCGCCGCGACCACCAGGGAGCAGGAGCGCGGGCGCAAAGATGCGCTTCGATAAAAAACCAAAACCTAAAAACGCATCCAAACTGAGCGTTTTTTTTTTTTAGAACGCCGGAAAATGCTGTTTTTGCCTTATATCTTTCTAAAAAGAGATGATTTAGTGGTTTTCGATGACGCTCAGCAAGTTTCTAATTTAAACCATATGCCTATTTTCACTAATTAAAAAGTTAATTAACCAATTTTACTTAATTAGCCGACTTATCGTTACGATTAGCCAACTGTACTATATCCTCCTGGCCGTATAACTCACCCGTATAAACCGCATAAGTGTGACTTTCACGGCTTTTTTTAAACTGTAAAGCTTATAAAAAAAATACCCTGTATACTGCCGCTGCAACCAACGGCAGATAGATGCAATCTGACTCATTCCACAGTATCTTTCCGCTCGGCAACCATTTTGAAAGGTCAAGGCCCGAGAGGCTTAAGTAACTACCCATTCGACTCGAGAAAGGCGTTAAAAACACATTGGCGTGATTTTGGAAATGCCTTCAGTTTACACCAGGGCTCGCGCCATCCAAACACTCTTCCGGAGCCAAATAAACCGACGCCTTTCAAAACGTTGCAGAGAATCTGCGAGATGAAACGAGCTTCAGATAGACAACGGACAATGGTTCTCTTCAGCTCGCAAGGCGTCTGCTTTCGCCCCGCGGGCCTACAGAGGTGTCTGACCTTTTTGCGCCCGAACGCCCACCTGCACATAGTGGCGCTGGCATCGTTCGCGTGGATAGACAAGCAGTATATATACAGTGAACACTGTACGCACACGTATTGACAGCATCGCGGGATGGTTGGCGCACACGTTGACGTATACGGCCACATGGAGTGTCTTCCGCATTTCACTCGTTCATCATCGTGGATAACAAAGAGGATAGTTGCAGACGTGTTTGCACTCAGAACAGAACGTATACACAAACATATACACACGTGCGCGCAGACGTGCGCGCGCAGACACGATCAGACACACAGACAAACACACACAACACACACACACACACACACACACACACACACACACACACACACACACACACACACACACACACACACATGTGCACGTGACTTAGAGTTACCTTCCGACTCTGAGAATCAGACAATTTCGTAGGCGGTCGCTCATCACGCAGGCGAAAACTGCAGAGTCATTGGGCTGGGCACGCATGCGTGGCGTCTGATATTCCGCGAATGAGGGCTATTGCGCGTGCTGAGACCGCGTTCCCAGTAGAGAAAGATGGCAGCGTGCAGAAGGCGATTATTGGAATGGTTTCTGCACGCCAACACACTGTCCAAACCAAATACGTGCGAGGTGAGGCGTCCGCGCATGCGCAGTGCCGACAGCAGCGCCACCGCTGTGTGGCGTGACCTCGGAGAGTTAAGTTTGTGTATGGGGGCGTCAGTTCAAGCAATGATGGTCCGGGTCATCATTTTGATATTTTAGTTAAAAAATATATTTGAAAGCCATGTTCTTGGGAGGAACAATCAGCTATATATGAACGCCGTAACAATTGTTTTTCGCTGAGATATAAAATAGAGAAGCTCGAGGCGTGGAAATTGAGAAGATTTCACGATGCTACTTATTTGCACAGTCGTCATTTTCTCATCGAAGCTTTCACGTCACCATAACTTATTAATACAATTCACAAAGGATATACAACATATACACAAAAAAGTAAAAATACCCATAAAATATTTCTATGCAAAAAAAAAAAAATCAAACATGCCAGAAAAACGCGTTTTGGAGGCTTATTCACATTTTGTTTTTTTGCAAATAAACTATGTTTTATAATACTTCACAAAACATATCATAAGACGCGTCAATAAATATTCTTTACGAATATATAAAGAAAATATGCCCACCCATAATTGTCTTCTTTTTATTAACGCGGAAATTCAGATGGTTTCTCAAAATGTGGCAAGGGTGGGCGTCCATATTTAAAACAATTCCATATTTTATTTTATTTTTAGACTCCTCTTGGCACTTTGCAGTGACTTGAACTAACCTGTGATGGCAAACTATTGAGTAACATATGACCTCCAAACGGGAAAAGCTACGACAAATCTCCACTCGGAGCGGCGAGCCGACGTCTGCGTTATAGCGGCTTTGCCGCATAATTTCGCCTTCATGGAAGCGTCAGAAGCTGGAAAGCGGGACTCTATCGTAGAGAGTGGAAAGTCCTGCTGTTCCGAGCATTGCTTTATCGCTGTGTGACCATACCCCCCCCCCCCCTTTTTTTGTCTTCCCACCCCTTATCACGAACAAGAAACGCCTGCGAACGTCACTGCTGGCGGCAGTTACGAATCGTAAGCACATCACATTACCTTGAAACTAGGGGTGTGCGAATATTCGAAATTTCGTAAGCACATCAAGTTGAAACCCAAAGCTAAATACGCGAAGAGTCAGTTACGGGAAAATAAGGCGACAGTAGTTGTAGGGAAAATATGCAGGTCACTTGGTCAGGAAACATTGCAATCCAAACCCTGAGATGCGGAAAAACAAAAAATAACGGACAGTGCGAAACGAAATCTCAAACGCAACTGAGCTTATTCACAAGAAGAACGACAAAAAATGCATGTCCACGCAAAAAAAAAAATAAGGAAGGTAAAAACATGCGACCGCAAAGACTTGACTGAACCTAACCAGACAAACTAGATCACTCCAAGGTTAAGGACCGCAACGGGAACGGGCATCTCTCCCAAGGACCTAAACAGATGACTTTCACCACACTATGGGAACCGACCGAGACAGAACCGCTAACCCCCTCTCCCATTTTACTGCGGTAACCCCCTTCCCTGACACACACACACACGCAAACTGCACTCGCACACCGAAAACTCCAAAAACATTACAATAAACGAAACTTCCACAGGGTGATGCAAAAGAAAAGACGGCTGACTATCGCTATGCTTACAGGAGGTCTTTGGTGGTCAATAAGTGGAACTACAAACAAACAACACCAGCTTAACCGTGCGCGACGCACCCATTATATCTACAAGGGAAGACAAAAGTTGCCAACCACAAGGACATTTTCTTTCGGAACTCTGACCGGATATTCGGAGCCGGAAGAGAGGAATTCAGAACGCTCTCAAATAGGCGTTTACGAGGACTTTTCAAGTTTTGTCATTTACGAAGCGAGTAAAAATCTAGTGTCAGATCAAACAGCCATGGCCCAACGATTCAGCACCATGCGATTGTTCTGTGTGGATTATCTATGGAGACATAAGAAGAAAGTGTATAGCGATAAGCAGCTCGTATACCGGTAGGGAGACTCAGCCAGGTGCGGTTGGAAAAGCTACTGGCTCCACGGGACAGTGAATGAATCTGACCTTTTTATGCCAACACTGCTACAAATACCTCCAGAATGAGATTGCTTTTCCTCACAACGTGAGTACATCAAACTCTACTTTCCGGGACTCTGATGAAATTCTGGCTGAAGTGAGTCAAGGCTTCTGTGCTGCTAGTCCGTTGGTAACTCCATTAAAACCACGTAAAACCATTAAAAAAAAAGGCGCGAAGAGTATTTGAAGAAAAAACAAGCTCAAGTGAGTTCTTCGATTAGAACAAAGCTGTCAAGCGCGTTTATGGCGTGGAAACCGGCGAAGTGAGTTGTGAGCACTGCGCGGAGTGGTTTGACGCATTCCGCGAGGCGCTGAAGGCATGCAGTTCCCACCAGGAAAACCAGCGATTGTACACGCTTCTGCCACCAAGCATTTCGAAGAAAGAAATATTGCGTCTGGTGCCGGAAGCGGCTGCCTACATGATTGATCAAAGAAGAAAACTGAAGCGTAAAGGTGGTGTATGGGCAACCCCTGATCCCTATCATGGGAAAAAAGGCGAATGCCGAAGACGTGAGGGTTGCACTTTAGTACTAAACACGCGACGACCTCGCATGCTCTGTTCAAAGCCCCAACAAAAAGGACGTCGTCAAAGCCATGATCAACGACAATAAGACTAAAGTCGTAAAAAGGTTTATGACCTGCTCTATTAAGGAAGCTTACCAGCTGTTTAGGAAGGACCATCCCCATCTAGAACTAGGCATCTCCAAATTTTATTTCCTACTACCAAAATGGGTAAAAAAGAGTCCCGATTACGAGGTATGCGCATGCATATATTGCGTCAATTTTCAGTTGCTTTTAACGACAATAACAAATGCCCGAAAGAACACATTTACTGAAGACGACCTCAAGCGCATCTACCTCTGCAGCACGCTCCACAGAACGATTACTTCCTGCGCCGTTGCGAAAAGTGTCCAAAAATGCAGAGCATCTCGCTGCAGTCGCTCCATCTCGACGAAGACGAAGATATATGTTTCGCGTTAGGGGACGCCGGCGAACTCGTCAAAAAGGTTGTGGACACTTCCGCCTTCCTGCGGGAACTGGAGTCATGGAGCCAAAAGGTGTATGAGGCATTCTTACATCCGTGACCTTCAACGTAGCCTGATACGTGACACAAGAACCGCCTTACCAACCAAGGCAGTGATCTTTCACTTCGATTTGGCGGAAAATTGTGCAGTAATCTTCCCAACCGAAATGTAATTTTCATTGAAGAAAAAAGAAAAACTCAATTGCCTCTCTTTTACGTAGGCGGTTACGTCCACGCAAGGCACGCAATGCTTTGCCGTTGTCAGCGATGACACGGTGACATGACACAGCTCACGCTCTTGTAGCCACATCGCATAGGCCATAGAAGAGTATGTTAATGAACATTACCCAGTCTTTTCTGAAATATTTTTTGTATCAGACGGAGCGGTGGCGCATTTCAAGGATCGCTTTCAATTGCACGAATTGTCTCGGAACCCGTACTCTTCGGCAAGGTGGATCTTTTCAGCACACAAAAAAAAAAGCGCTTCTGATGGAGTTGGTGGTGTTCTTAAGCACTGCGCAACGCTCACCAACTTGAGATCCTCGCTCAACTCAACCATTGTCACCGCTGCACGTGTCCAGGGGGTGGCCCGATTGGGCCCAGGCCCCCCCCCCCCCCGAAACAAAATCCTGGCTACGTGCCTGGCTTCGTGAAAAAGTAACAAATGTCTGCATGTTCCACTTGTCTGCGAAACGGGTTCGAAAGTTTCATGCGGTGAAGCAAGCAGAGTGGACCACCGTAAAACCTGTGAGAGGAATCCAGGCATCTCCTTTGTGGAAATCATCATATGTCGAGAGGACGGAGATATACATGACCACTTGCACAACTGAGAGTTTTAAGAGCGAATTTGCAGAGTGGCGGCGTTTTGTTTTTGTAAATTGTAAGCTAAGCAATCGTATTCCAACTCTAAGTCCCTTTTCCTGTCAATTATACTCACCCCTTTAAAAAAAATTGAAATATATAAAATGCATGCCATAACTAACGCTCAAAATGTTTGGTGCTGTGCGGCAAAGCCGCTATGACCAGGACGTCGGCCTCGCTCCGAGCGAAGGTTTGTCGTTGCTTTTCCAGTTTGGAGGTCATATGGTACTCAATGTTTTGCCATCACAGGTTAGTTCAAGTCACTGCAAAGTGCCAAGGGAAGTTATGAAAAAATAAAACATGTAGGTTTTTAAACATCCACAGCAGGGTTGTAAAAGTTACTTCAAAAATGTACCTAAGATACAGTTACAGCTACTCATATGAAAAGGTACCTAGGTACGTACCTAGGTACTCGATTAAAAAGTACCAAGGTACAGGTACAGTTACTTTAAAGATACTTACTTTATTTATTTTCTCCAAATTCGTCAAAATATATTGGAAGTAAAGCTTTTTATACTAAGGATACACACAAAACGAGTTCGATAAAAGTGCTTTATTGGTGTCAATGCGAGAAATAAGGAAAACCGCATTCACATGAGCCGGTGCTGACGTCGACGGGCCGAGAATACGTCGGCCGCATGAAGAAACGCATGAGTCGAGCACATATGCACCTAACCTTTGCGACATCCAGCAAAAGACTTCAAGCTTCCTCGTGTTTTTTTTTGTGTTTTTTTTCTTTCGTTAGTTGGAAGAAAAATAAGCTTTTTTTTTTCTTTCGGAACTTTCTCAGTTTTGATAACCGCCGAATCTGAGTCCGATTTATTGAGTGGAAACTGTATTATATCCGCGATGTTACATTTCTTTACGGTTGTAATTATAATTAATTTTCAATTATATTTTATATTGCATTTATGGCAGAAGAGAGCCACCACCAGGACAAGATACAGGCAACAGAAACTGTGCACATCTTTCAAGTTATCTCTTCTCTTGTATAGCTGTCAGAGGAGCTTCAAACACGCAATGAAGTCGATTTCGGTTTGAGATGAAGGAAGCAGGTCGCTATTTTCCCCAATCGAAATTCCGAAGCGATTCAATAAATTGGTGTCGCTTGAACGGCATCGCTAATCCTCCGTTCGCTCAAATGAACACCGCCATTCGCTAAAGCCTCGTTCGATGAAACATCACGGACAAGGAAGGCTTCGTTCGCTAAAACGTCGTTCGATCAAGTCAGTGCCTCCCAGGTCGTACCCAACTCAACGTTAATCACGGCACATGGTAGTGTGCTAATACTTCAAGATTTATAGTTTCTACCATTTTGATGAAGTGAATAAAAAAGTACCTGTAAAAAGTAACTTTACTTAGTTACAAGTTACTGGAAAATGTACCTAAGACACAGATACAGATACCGAGAAATGAAAGTACCTAGGTTTGTACCTCAGGTACAACAAAAGTACCTAGATACCGATTTCCAGTTACTTGTACCTAGGTACTTTACAACCCTGATCCACAGCCAATACAGCCACATTTCGAGAAATCAGCTGCATTTCCGCGTTAATAAAAAGAAAACAATTAAGGGTCCATGGCCATATTATATTTATATATTCGTAAAGAATATTTAAAGACGCGCATTTTTATAAGTTTTGTGAAATATTATGAAGATGGTTTATTTGCAAACAAAATTGTGAATACGTCTCTGAAAGGTGTTTTTATGCCATGTTTTGATTTTTTTGTTTGCATAGAAATATTTTATTGATATTTTTATTTTTTTGTGTACTGTGTTGTATATCTTTTGTAAAATGTATTAAACAAGTTATGGTGACGTGAAAGCTTGGATGAGAAAATGACGACTGTGCAAAGTAGCATTTGAAATCTTCAATTTCCACGCCTCGAGCTTCTCTATTTTCTATCAGCGAAACAAATTGCTACGGCGTTCATATATAGCTGAATGTTCCTCCCAAGAACATGGCTTTCATATCTATTTTTAACAAAACTATCAAAATTATGATCCGGACCATCATTGCACGGATTGACATGGATTTACTCTATAATATAGACCTTTTCTACGCGGGCGCCGCCATCTTGAATCTCGGAACTTCCGGTGTGCAGGAAAACATTGTTTTGTTCTCGCCACACCATCTGGGAGAAGCTCACGTTTTAATCGCTATTGTCTATCATTCTTGGTATCCCTTTTTCCATATTATTTTACTTGTTCCAGGTCGTAATGCCTTGTTCTTTTATTTAGTTTTACTCTTAGCATATCCGGATTTGTCAACTACGCGGCTGGAGACGAGGGTATACGAAAAAGGTCTATGCGGAAAGCAAGTCGTCTGCTTATTGTGCAGGAGTTCGTGGTGACGTCAAAACGACGCCGAGCTCTGATTGAGCTGTGATTGGAAGGATAGTGGGTAGACCTCAAAGCGAACTGCCTTGGGGACTACCCACTATCCTTCCAATCGGACCAATCAGAGCTCGGCGTTCTGACGTCACCACAGCCCTGCAAAGAAGCAGGCGAACTTGCGCTCCGAATAGTCGCAGATAATTTAAGAAACGAAGGGCATAGCTTATTACATTCACGCTTACTTTGCTTCGGGATTCGATCTTAGGCGTTTCTTACCTGCTAATGCTGCAATCTCATTGGCAGCGGAGCAACTTATGCTCGGGGCGCGCCATGCCCACCTGCACTTCTTAGGCTG
>JAZHYW010005078.1:0-16788 GCA_037355805.1 Ixodes ricinus
TGACGTGCAGGACGACGACAAGCCGGCGGTGTGATATCGTGCCAAGTGACGTCGTGCGGTGACATGCAGGACGGGCAGGCGAGCGTGCGCCTTTCCTTCTCTTTCCTTCTCTCTTGTAAGCGTCGATAAGCATCGGCGCTGAACTATTTAAGCCGCGCTATCGCTTTAATAAACATTCTTGTTGTTGGAGCAGCTGTCTCTGCTTGGTCATTACATTGGCGACGAGGCACGGTCTGGCCCGTGCGGGCCGCTGGAAACAGGCGTGATGGCGTTGGGTGGCCGCATTTCGGAGTTTGACGTTCATGGAAATTCGACATGGGAAGAATACGTCGAGCGCATCGAACTGTACTGTGCCGTCAACAAGGTGTTGGAGGCCGTGGACAAGAGGGCGGTGCTGCTGAGTTGCTGCGGGCCGGAAGCGTACTCCCTGATATCGACTCTCGTCAAGCCCCTACGACCGCCGAACGTGGAATACCAGGTCCTCATCGACACCGTACAGAACCACATTCAGCCAAAGCCGTCCGAGCTGTATTCGAGGTACGTGTTTTCGAAACGGGACCAGGAATTTGGCGAGTCTGTGGCCGACTACGTCACTGCTTTGCGAAGGTTAGCTGGAAACTGTGGGTTCGGCGGGGACAAGTTTCCGCTTACTGAAATGCTGCGCGACCGGCTGGTTTTCGGAATAGCCGACGGAGTCGCACAACAACGGCTCCTGGCAGAAAAGAAACTGACTTTCGAAGCAGCGTACGATCTCGCAGTCACGGCAGAGACTACAGCTAAGCAGCACCAAGCTATAAGCGAAAGACGACGAGAAGCGGAAGCTCAGCTAGAAATGACCGCGGAAGTAGGCTCGCGAGCTAAAGTGCCGAACGCGGAAAACCACGGAAGCCAGCGGGTCGCGGGGACCTGGGAGCAAGGTGAGCGGCGTTGCTTTCGGTGTTTAGGCAACCACGCAGCTGTGCGGTGCAGGTTCAAAAATGCAAAGTGCTTCAAGTGTTCAGGAAAAGGACACATAGAAAGAGCGTGCAAAGCAAATAAGACGCAAGCACAGGATCAGCTTGCTCAGACTACGGGTGACACAGGAACCGAGTACGACAGCCTATTCAGCATCGGCCAAGTAGCAAGCGCTGTACCGAAGTACGTAGTTGAGGTCGAGATTGGCGGAGAGAATGTGAAAATGGAAGTGGATTCTGGGGCTGCGCGATCTATTATCAGCCAGAGGGAGTTTAAAAAACTAGTGGTGTCAAAGCGGGGAAAACTGGAAGAGCCGGACACGCAGTTGGTCACCTGGACGAAAGAGGGTATCGAGATTTTGGGAAAAGCCATGGTGCCAGTGAAGTTCAAAGGTCAAAATTCCGAGTTGCCGCTGCTGGTGGTCAAGAACGACGGGAACACTTTGCTTGGCCGCGATTGGTTCGGACCTTTGAAGATAGAAGTAATGGGTCTTCATTCCGTCAGCAGGAGCCGAGAAATTTTCGCTGCCCGATTTCCGCAGGTGTTCAGCGGGTCTCTGCCTGGCGCGTTTTTACCGCCCATTCACATCGAGCTGAAGGATGGCGCCCTGCCAAAGTTCCTGAAATGCCGGAACATTCCTTTTGCGCTGAAAGAGGATGTTGTGACCGAGCTGAATAGGCTTGTGCAGTTAGGAATATTGGAGCCAACCCAATACTCCGAATGGGCAACACCCATTGTTGTGGTGCGGAAAAAGGATGGCTCGCTTAGAATCTGCGGAGACTATCGAAGCACAGTTAACCAGGCAGTAAAGAGCAATGTGTATCCTCTACCCACCAGCAAGGAGCTTTTCGCTAAGCTAGGAAAGGGGCGGGTCTTCTCGAAGCTTGATCTGGCACAGGCGTACCAGCAGCTTGTGGTCGACGATACAACTGCCGAACTGCTCACGATAAACACCGTACAAGGGCTCTACAAAGTTCGCCGCCTACCGTACGGCGTATCTGTGGCACCAGGACTGTTTCAAAGGGCAATGGACACTATCCTTGCTGGGCTACCTAAAGTAGCTGTGTACCTGGACGATATCCTGGTGGTTAGCGAAACGGCCAAGGAGCATGAACGCATGCTCACGGATGTATTCGAACGCCTAGATAAGGCTGGACTCAGAGTGCAAGCAACCAAATGCGAGTTGTTTCAGGAAAGCCTCGAGTTCCTGGGTCATCGCATCGATAAGTGTGGCATCTACCCTTCCGAGGTGAAGGTCGAGGCCATCCATAAAGCCCCGGCCCCAACTAACAAGAAGGAACTCCAGGCCTTCTTGGGTATGGTGAATTTTTACAACATTTTTTTGCGGGGCAGATCCGAAATAGCCGAGAAGCTGCACCGTTTACTTGATGACAATGCTACCTGGAAATGGGACGAAGAGCACCAACGGGCGTTTGAAGGCCTAAAAAAATTGTTAACATCGCAGTCCTTGCTTGTGCATTTTAACGAAAGTGCTCCGTTGATACTCTCCTGTGATGCGTCTCCGGTGGGTGTGGGTGCTGTACTCGCTCACTGTGACGAGACGGCAAAGGAGCAACCCATTGCCTATGCGTCAAGGACGTTAACAAAGGCTGAGCGGAATTATGCTCAAATAGACCGAGAAGCATTAGCCGTGGTGTTTGGAGTGCGTCACTTTCATCAGTACCTAGCCGGGCGAAAATTTGTTATTCTCACGGACCACAAACCGCTGCTAGGAATATTTCGGCGAGAGAAACAAATACCGGATGTTCTGTCACCACGCATGCTACGATGGAGCCTAATGCTGTCGGCCTACGAATACCAGCTTGACTACCGCAAAACTCAGGATCATGCGAACGCTGATTGCTTGAGCAGGCTCCCGGTTCCAGCATTTCGGTTGGAAGCAGAAACGCCGGGCGACGTATTGCTTTTCGAAGCCGCTGAGTACCCGCCAGTCACCGCCGCAGAAGTTGCTGGCTGCACGTCGCAAGACAGTCGGCTATCGGAAGTAAGGAAATGGATCATCGACGGCTGGCCAAAAGAAGGGGTACCGAAAGACTACGGTGCGTACGAGATAAGGCAGAACGAACTGTCCGTGCATCGTGACTGTGTGGTTTGGGGAAACCGCGTGGTAATCCCTGAGGTGCTGCAAAAACGTGTCCTCATCTTGATACATGCTAATCACCCGGGAGTGACGGCAATGAAAGCTATCGCGAGGTCCTACGTTTGGTGGCCGAAGATGGATGCGCAGATCGAAGAATTTGTGCGGCACTGCAAGGCGTGCCAGGAAAACCGGCAAAGTGAGCCGAAAGCGCCTACGCATTTCTGGACGAAACCGGAGCGAGCATGGAGCCGAGTGCATATCGATTTTGCGGGTCCTGTCGATGGTGCGGTTTTCCTAGTGGCAGTTGATGCTTTCTCGAACTGGGCGGAGGTGGAAATAATGACGTCAATGCACTCATCTGCAGTGATCGAGCGGCTGCGTAAGATGTTTGCAACATACGGACTGCCAGATTTGATTGTTTCAGATAATGGCACGGCGTTTACCAGCCGGGACATGCAGTCCTTTTTGAAGTTGAACGGCATTGAGTACATGTATACTGCTCCCTACCACCCTGCGAGTAATGGGAGAGCAGAACGCATGGTTCGGGAGCTAAAATGTGCACTGAGAAAGCAGAGGCAAGGCTCTCTAGCGTGCAAGGTGTCTCGCTTCTTGTTCAAGCAACATTCCACGCCACACTCGGAGTCCGGCAAGACCCCAGCAGAGCTTATGCTGGGCAGGAACCTGCGCTCGGGCCTGTCAAAACTTCACCCCGATGCGATGGACGTGGAGTGCAAACGGCAGCCTCCAGAACAAAGCTTTCAGTGCGGTGACTCTGTCTACGCAAGGAATTTTCGCCAAGGTCCTAAGTGGTTGGCTGCTCGTGTGCTACGGCGTCGGGGTCACGTCATGTACGAGGTCCAGACATCCGACGGGAGTATCCATCGACGCCACCGGAACCACGTGCGAAGGGCCTGGGAACCAACAACTCCAACCGGCGGGACAACAGCTTCGTTTGCCCTTCCGGGAACGCCCGGTTCGGAGCCTGGCCCTCTGGAGGCCGGGGTTTCCCTTCCGGGCCCGTCAAGTCTGGGGGCGAGGTCACCTGCGGTCGAGACTCCCGTATTGAGGCGTTCTTCTCGCCAGCGTCGCCCGGTGCACCGATACGGCATAGACGACTAGGGGGAGGGATGTGATATCGTGCCAAGTGACGTCGTGCGGTGACGTGCAGGACGACGACAAGCCGGCGGTGTGATATCGTGCCAAGTGACGTCGTGCGGTGACGTGCAGGACGGGCAGGCGAGCGTGCGCCTTTCCTTCTCTTTCCTTCTCTCTTGTAAGCGTCGATAAGCATCGGCGCTGAACTATTTAAGCCGCGCTATCGCTTTAATAAACATTCTTGTTGTTGGAGCAGCTGTCTCTGCTTGGTCATTACGAAACCATAGACAAAGCCACGCACTCGCGCCAGTAGCTCTTACAGCATTGCATATTAAGTATGAAACGGAGTATAGATGCCTCATGCGACGGAACCCCCTTCATCCTTGTTTTCTGTTAACTCTGCTCACCTTCGCCACTCGCCTCCAATTTCTGTGCTACTTCTTTAATCTCAATTCCCTGGTTCCCAAAGGTCACGCCATGGCTTGCGCCAGGCACGGATCTGTCAGCTCTGCGACCGGCGCTATTGTGGCAAGGACGCCACAGCACCTGGCGCTTGATGTCTTCTTTTAATATTTTGAGCATGGCTCAAAACAGGTTGATGGGTGTCTGGTATGCCCTTTGCTTACTTACGGATTGTTCCGAAAACAGGGGGTAGGCGCTTCTGCTATCTGGGCGCATGCTCGGTATTTTGCAATAGTTGAAATTCAACTCTGCAGGAATCTTGAAACATAACAAACAGAATGTGCATGCCAAAAGGCATAGCAAATGAAACACCCACCATCTATCTATTTTCGGTTCTTGTCCGGAAGAAGCTGTCGTATATGTAGCCTCCCTCGCTCAAGTTGCTCCTCCCTAGTGTCCTGGTTGGGTCTCGTCCTGATGAATCGTCGGTGGAGACCTGAGGTGTGGACAACATCAGATTAGACCTTTTGAGACATAATCCATATACTTGCTGAGAGGAAGTACACCTAAACGAATCACAGGCATGTCATTTCTAGTGCGTTTTAAATTGAGAGGCCTAATGTAAAATGAGACGTCAATACTGAAGCACCCCTGTAGCGAACCTAGAATTTTGAAGGCCTTGTCCCCCTCGCTAGGGGGACAAGGCACATGAATCCCAACACGTGGATGAAATTTTTACCGTAACATCCCGACTCAATGCCCATCCCCGAATATTCGGCCACCACACTTTTAGAAAAACATATTTTTTTAGAAACCACCAAGTCATCGACCACGCCTACAAAAGCCTGAACCAAGTATACTCGTACCGTGGCTTGTTTGCTCCCTGTTGCCCCCGAGTTAACTCGGGCTGACAATGTTTTCTTTTTAACTGGAACCTACGTTTTTAGTTTTGGTTTCACTTGTTGAGGCAGGTGGATACTTTTGTAAAGCTTCCTCCCTATGCGCTTCCGAGTCAACATTTTTGTGATGGCAAACCCCGGGCTTTGATTTTGCGCTCCTTGACGAATGCTGAAACTCATATAGGCGGGCAATAGCTCACCTTGAAAATGCTTGCTCTTGGTGGCCGAGAACAAACTCGTGTTCCTGATTGGCAGCCACTTGCTGCCAAGAATTGCTGCACATATCCGAAAGAACCCAGTCTTAGTCTAATACAGATGCTTTGGCCGGACAGAGACACAAAAGCCTGACACAAGACCACTATAAAGACAGGAAGTAAGAGTGCCTGTGAGGAATGAAACACACAACTCAGATAGGAATCAATCACTCACCTTGGAGACACTTGCCATGAGCGGCAAAGAGCAAACTTCTGGCCTTGATTGGCTGGTGCTTGCCTCCAAGACCTGCGTGTATAAGAAACAACCCGGTCTTAGGCAAACCTGGGTGTTTTTGCAGGAGAGACAACAAAATACTAATGCAAGACCACTACACATACGAAATGGCATCCAAGAGGAATGGTACACAAAACTCATATAGGCGGGCAATAGCTCACCTTGAAAATACTTGCTCTTCGGTGGCCGAGAACAAACTCGTGTACCTGATTGGCAGCCGTTTGCTGCGAAGAATACCTGCACATATCCTAAAGAACCCAGTCTTAGTCTAACACAGATGCTTTGGCCGGACAGAGACAGAAAAGTCTGATACAAACCACAAAAAGCAGGAAATAGTGTCTGCGAGATGAAAACAGACCCAGGTGGAGAGGCTCGTTCTCTGTTTCACCTTAGTCAAATAGTGTAGCTCATTTTGCTAAAACAATGCATATTTGCTAAAAAAAAGTATAATATATATTTTGCTTCATTTAGCAGAGTTTACTGCCAAGGATACCTGCACACCAGAACAAGTCAGACTTAGTCACAGTTTTTTTTTCTTTTGATGAGTGACAACAGAATCCCACATGGGTGATGAAACAAAATATAAGCCCAGCAAGCCAGGCTAGCTTGCCTTGATGCAAGCACAGTGCCTCGGCCGACAAATGAGGTTCTATTCTTGGTCACTTGTCATATTTGGTGGGAATAGTCCAATAAATGAAAATAAGGCAATCTCTCTTGCAGCCGACAGCTGCAAACGAAATTCATATACCTCGATAAACGACCTGGAAATAAAATTGGGTGGTGGCCGAGTGGTTTAAGGTGTCAAATTTCAAACTTACAGGCTGTGTAGTTCTGGTTTAAGTCCTCCTGGTGTATATTTTTATCCTTATTAATTATATTTAAATTGTTTTTTTTTGATTTTTGAGGCACAAGCACATAATTTATATGCTAATTCACCTTTAGAAACTTTAATTATACTCCATGGCTTCCTAGTGCTCGTAATAGGTTCTCGGCGAGAGCGGTTTTCAATTTTTTTCTCGCTCTTGCTGCTGCTTGCTTCCTTACTCTTAAAATGCTGACAACGCAACACAAAAGTAATAAAAATCTGTTTCAAATGTGATGAAGATCAGCATTTCCAAGTTGTACCCCTGCTTCATGCCCCGACCATGCCACCATACCATAGCTGAGTGCAGTGACGAATGGCCCCAGGTGCTGTGACCCGACCGTATATGGCCTTACGGTGTGGCGCGACTCATGCAGCACCTATGCTTCGTGATGGAGCCAGTGAGCTAGGTGCGACCTGCTAGAGCTGTGCAAGCCACAGCTTTACAGCCTGCAAAGGGTGGGAAGATGCCCCTCCCTTTGCAGAGCTTGCAATAGCTCACTAAGAAGCTATTGCAAGCACTAGGGAGCCACAGAGTGTGAATAAAAGTGCTTCTGAATGTGAATTAGTGTGTAAATTATGCGTCTATATGTTAAAACTTAAAAAAAGTATACATATATATATATGTACTAAAAAGGAAAAAAACGTCTCCAGGTGGGCTTGAACCCAGAGCTCCACTGCCCTTGATTTTAGTTCCCTAAGGCCCGCTTCAGACGGGGCAATTTCGCCCAGCAACTTGACGTCGCAACACCAGTAACACAGGCCACCCGCGTTCACACGCAGCAACCGAATCGCTACGACTTGCCATCATCATCATGAAATTTTATTTTTCTTGCAGTATTTAGATGCACAGTTATATTTAAAAAAAGAGTTTTTATGGACAGAACGAGCGGGCTGGTATGGATAATCAAACTTGCGGAAGAAAAACATGAGAAGGGACGGACAAACACAAACTTCCAACTGGCAACAACATTTATTTACACCAAAAGTTTGCTTATACACGAACTCATCTCTGTTACGTCACGGCGCGGTGGTGGCGCGTCGGTCGCACTTCCGGTCTGGGGCTGTGGGCGGAAGGGCCATAGCCAGACGTGTATTCCTGCGTTGTTTTGAAAGGAACCAGACAAAACCTGCCTTCTCGTCAAAATGCCGCGACTGGGGCTGTACCAAAAGGGTCGAGAAAGGTTTGAAGGTCAGTTTTCATGTGCTCGGTTCGTCCGATAACGTGGATATGTGCCGTGAGAAAGGGAAACGAGACGCCGTCGGACCACGATTGCTTGGGCGGGAAGCACTTGGGTTGAATTCACGGATACTTGTGGTCGTCAGATTTATTTGTTTTGTTCCAACATAACCGCCGGAAAACCGTCAAGTTGTACGGACCACCTGCGGACTACGTTCAGTGCGTCTTCAAGTTCAAACGGCCGCCTGATCGTTCGAACTGTCGTCTGCTCTTTCAAACGTTTCTGCTTGTCGTCTGCTCTTTAGAGGACACCGGCCCGTAGACCAAACATGGGCCCGGTACTTGCGATAAGAAGCAAGTGCAGGCCTCAAAAGACTTAAGGTTGAAGGTTGGTAAGCAGGCTCGATGTAAACAGTAGATATAAGGAGATGTTGATCATTGTTACCAGTTTCCATCACCGACTTGTTATGCCTGTTTCACTTGGTCCGATTCTGCTTGCGATTTTCAGTATCGACGTCGACCATCTCAGCTACGGTTCACGCTTTTGCAGCCCGAGCGACGTCGCTACTGAAAACTGCGAGCGAAATCTCATCATGTGAATCAGGCTTTAGAGTACATTACGCGGCGTCCACGCGGAATGAATCGCCGCATGTCAGATTATCCACGCGAAGTTTTGCGGTGTAACGAGCCTCCGTAATTTCGCTGACGCCGCTCAAGTAGTCAGACATTGCCAGGAAGACGTAAAATCAACAATTCCAACGCGAAAAAGAGCGCGGGGACTCACACCGACGCCGACAACATCGCATTTCAATGGTTTGTTTATGGGCGACGGCGAGCTTGCTTGCCTACACCCCCATCGCGCATGCGCGGCGCCGGTGGCGTCCGCTAGGGGCGCTCCGGGCGCTCCGGTTTGTTTGTAAACATGAGTTGGTGTATATACAGGAAAAGGGATGACAAAAGGGAGGTGGAAAGGAGGTGAAAAGAGGGGGGGGGGAGGAGGAGCGCTATGCCGTCAGCAGAGTCGCTGTCGGAAACGCAGGGGAGACAGCTCCGAACCAAGAAATCTAATCTCCTTCCCGAAAGGGAAATGGAGGGGGATCCGATGTTGTCCTTGATCGACACATGGCGAAAGCTTCCTGTAGCTTCCTGTATCCTCCCGGTCATAGCCTCGAGTGTGTGACCCCCGATTCTGTGGTAGAGGGAAGGTCGGGCCGAGCAGGAAGTGCATTCCGCCGCGTGTTTGGCGATGGGGTGGTGGTGAATAACCTCTGAGCCGTTGGAGACCGCTTTCTCACCTCGTTCGCGTGCTCTCTCAGGCGGTCGTGTTTAAGCAGCGCCCTGCTTGGCCGATGTAACGGGCGCTACAGGACATAGGAATTGAGTAAACTACACTCTTTGCGGCAGGGAACGTAACAGGTTTTGTGGTTCTTTTGGCAAGGGGCGCCGGTCCGGGCTGTTGACTTTTTTGCAAATAGATGCCAATTTTAAACTTACACGAGAAAACCACGTTGTTGTTGAAGCCCTGCGCTATTGACTTCAGTCTATGCGAAATATTATGAATGTAGGGGATGCACGCAAAGCGGGATCCCTGGAGGCGGCTTTTTGGATTGATGCCCTGTGACGAGTTTTTTTATGAGTAAGCTCGATCAAGTCGTTAGGGTAACCTGCCTTGAGAAGGCGGCCTATCTGATTGGACAGACTAGTTGCGGAAAGGTGATGACACGACTTGGACTTGGCAGCGGCAATAAGGTTTCGGACAATACCGGTTTTTACGCTTTTTGAGTGCGAGCTACTGAACGGCAGAAAAGGCTTCGCAGACTCTCTGCTGATTGGACCAGCAGATCCCGACACTGAGTGAGGGACCAATCTCAGATCAAGGAACTGTAATCCCTCAGATGAGGGGGTCTCTTTTGTGAACGTGAGCCCGAAGGAGCTCTTCTGGAAAACGCTTTCAATCGCTGCGGTATCTGAATTAGGGGAATGCAGGATAAGATAATCATCTACGTAGCGATAAACCCTGGCTTCGTGGAAATTCCTGCTCAAGGTTAGGTAACCTGCCAGGAAATTCTGCTCATAGGTTAGGGTAACCTGCCTTCTCAAGGCAGGTTACCCTAACGACTGATCGAGCTTACCATAAAAAAACTCGTCACAGGGCATCAATCCAAAAAGCCGCCTCCAGGGTCCCGCTTTGCGTGCATCCCCTACATTCATAATATTTCGCATAGACTGAAGTCAATAGCGCAGGGCTTCAACACCAACGTGGTTTTCTCGTGTAAGTTTAAATTGGCATCTATTTACAAAAGTCAACAGCCCGGGACCGGCGCCCTCTTGCCAAAAGAACCACAAAACCTGTTACGTTCCCTGCCGCAAAGAGTGTGTTTACTCAATTCCTATGTCCTGTGGCGCCCGTTACATCGGCCAAACGGGGCGCTGCTTAAACGACCGCCTGAGAGAGCACGCGAACGAGGTGAAGAAAGCGGTCTCCAACGGCTCAGAGGTTATTCACCACCACCCCATCGCCAAACACGCGGCGGAATGCACTTCCTGCTCGGCCGACCTCCTCTACCACAAGATTTGGGAGTCACACCTCGAGGTATGCTGGGAGATACAGGAAGCTACAGGAATTTTCGCCATGTGTCGATCCAAGGACAACATCGGATCCTCCATTTTTCCTTTCGGGGAAGGAGATTAGATTTCTTAGTTCGGAGCTGTCTCCCCTGCGTTCCCGACAGCGACCAGCCTTGACGGCAGCGCTCCTCCTCCCCCCCTCTTTTCACCTCTCCTTTCCACCCTCTTGTCATCCCTTCCTGTATATAGCAAACTCTTGGTGTAAATAAATGTTGTTGCCAGTTGGAAGTTTGTAGTTTGTCCGTCCGTTCTCGTTTTTTCTTCCGTAAGTTTAATTAAGAGTTTTTATATCTGTAAATTGTGCTGAGAATACTAAATCATCTTTTTGAAACAGTTTATTTCCAAAAATGATCCATTTGAAACCAGAACCAAGTTTTCAGTTGTCATCATCACCACCACAGGGGTGTCACGTGAAAATATTGCATTCCTTATTGGCTGCTGCCGCTTCAAACGTCTCCGAGTTGTCCGAGCTGCTCGTCCGCTTCGAGCCGGACCCGATCTCAGCAATTTGTGTCGATCTAGGGAAAGCTAGGGAACAACCCGCCAGCAACCCCGAAATTGCTGGAAAAGTTGCCCTGTCTGAAGCGGGCCTAAGACACCCTATTGTCTGGTACAGAGACCACTTAGGAATGTTCGGGTGTTTAAACGTTGTACTTCCCTTTTTACAAAAACAACAACAACAACAAAAAAAACACATTTCAGAGGGAAAAGTTAAGGAAAGGAATGTACCATTATGTTCTGTGAAGTTTGGTGACAAGACTCGGGACTCTAGCAGGAATGCCGTTATCCTTGGTGTGACCCCATGAGACTGTCTTGCTGCCTTTGCTGGGGTTTATCTAACTGAAGTACCTGGACGAAAAGTATAGAAGAAACATATGTGCATAACACTCATTATTCACAAGAAAATTTGTCAACATCCAAAATGACCCATGGAGAAAATTATGCGAGGAATTTTTCGGCCACCTTGGGCGAGTCACCTCTCGTGGCCAATGTTTCATTGCAACTTTAATTGTAGTGAACAGTTATAGGGTATATTACAGACAAAGTGCAATTTGGTTTTGTACGAAACTACAACACACAAAACAGCACTCTAATACAGTATGTTGAGGTACCTCTGAACAAATTCGAGGGTTTCATGGTGCCTCCTTCAGATACCTGATGTTGAACATGAAATATGTGCACCAAGGAATGAGCAAACAGTGACTTCCAATTAGTCTCAAGCACCAGCGACATGTCAACAAGGAGTGCAATGTGTAGAAGGTCGTCTAGAAGTGTGCAGCCAAGATGAAAAAGCAAGATATAACGATTAGGGTGACCACCTTCCTGCCGGCGAAATGCGGGACACCCTGACCAGAGGAGGAAGGGGGGGAGGAGGAGGAGGAGGAGGAAGTAAGAGGAGGACGGTATTTTCACGACTCAAGAAAAAAGTATTACAGGAAATTCACCAACACGCACACCCCGAAATCCTGTGCTGTACGAAAGCATATTATACACCTGAAAATTGAGTGCTGCAATCAATCTTAAATAATTTTGACTAACAGTGATATTTTTTGTTTAATTGTAATGGTAAATATTTCATTAAAAGTGTGTAAGTAAAAAACATAAAAAATGACTGTACCAGACCCCAATGCATAAAAAGGAAATAAGAAACAGTAAGTATTTTTCGGCTTATTGTTTTCTATCGATATCGATAGTTACTCTTATACTAACATGCTGCTACACAAAATTAGAACCTCATGTTTTTGTTTTTTCGACCGTTGTAAGTTGCAGGTTTTTGCCTTGTGTGGCCATCTTCACTAAAAAAAGCTTTCCACAAAAAACCTTTCGCATGATACAGTATGATTTGCAAATATTTACAATAGTTTATTCTTTGAACTTTTGGCGAGCAATTTTCGCTTGCAATATTTTGCCATATAGGGGAGAAGCACAACGGCGCATGCGCGTCTTTCACCTGCAAAAACGACGGTCGCTTCCCGCAGTGCGTGGATAGAAATAACATACCATCGAGATTCACACGTTTATCAGCTACCTCCGCGCTTTCCCGTGGCCTGTTGTTCGGAAGCGCCATAATTTGCGAAGTGAATGTTACGACAATGTGAAATGCGGGACATTTTGAAGATTTTGGTATTTCTTGCGGGACGCGGGACACGAGCCCTCAATACGGGACAGTCCCGCGAGTCGCGGGACGGGTGGTCACCCTAATAACGATATCAGAATAAGATCACATCAAAAAAGCTTCGTTGTAGTGAGACAATCTACAATCTAGGCACAGTAATGAGTCAACCGACGTATACCCGCGATTCCCTTTGCGTTGATTGAGGTGAAACATGGCCAACGGGAAAATAAAAAAACAGTCCTTTTTTCGTTTATTTTTATGAGTAAAGCTCAACGCACTCCGGAGTGCATTTGGGACCGAAATGGCTGATACGCACTCCTGACGCAGAACTCATGCCCGTTGGGCAACCCTTTTCCGAACGTGCGCGTGTATCACTTGGGGAGCGTGTTAACCCAGCCACCGCACAGCGTTCAATACGCCGCTTCGCGGCGACAGTTATCCGGCTGCTAATTACAGACGTTAATCCAGTACACGCCGCTTCGCGGCGTCCGGCACAGCAACCCATGCCGCGCTGTCCCCGATCGCACCTCCGGAAAGGGAGTCCCATTTAGTTCTGCGAAGTTTCGTCGACAACATCATCGCAAAAGGAAATGTCGTAAATATCGCATTATGCCTCGACAAAACAAAATGTTCATGAAAAAAAAGGGATAAAAAAGTACGTTCACCGCGGATCGAACCCGCGTCCACTTGCGTACAAAGCGGACGCCTTAGCCTGCTATGCCATCGCTACAGGAATCTCGCTGCGTGACCATTCGTTTTTAGTAACGTGTCTAGCGTTACGTACCAGACGTATTATACGAGATTTAGCGGAGTGCGTGAATAGCCGATCATCGTCTGAAATGCACTTCCGGAGTGCTGTATAGCTTTATTCTTTTTTATACTCTATTTGCTCTGCGCAGCCGATAGCAGGGCAGTTGGGCTGCGTCACAAACATTTGACTCACTCGCTAGCGTTTCTCAACTTCGTTCGGCGTCAGTCGACACCACAGATCAGTGGTCGGCACTCATGGTCTACCTGGGAGGAAAAAGTACGAGATCAGAGCCGAGCGTCGATCGCGACTTCCGTAAAGAGAAGCGGCCGGTAACACTTCGGCGACTCGTCAGCTTCAAACAACGCCTCTTCGAACGAGCCCGCGAATCCAATGCGTCGAACGGTCGCGGCGGCAAGCACGCCGGAAGCAAGGGGCTGGAGCTCAACATCCGAAAGAGACGCGGCGCTGGTTTCTACGTCTATTTCGCACATGAGATAACAAGATAGCGAAGCTAGCCGAGTGTGAACACTGACTGGCGTAACATTGGAGTACACGCAGTCGAAATAACGCCTGTAACAGAAACACAGAGGCTTTCAACAGGGGACACGCCCCTACAAAAATATGTGGACGTCCTATGTCCATTATGTTTCCGTTCTATTTCCCCTTTGTCCATCCTTTGGATTCCTGTAGACAGTTCTTGGACCCTGTGTGGACCGCTGGTTTGCCATAGAACGGCTACAAGAACGCGCTACAGGGATTTTCGCGAAACAAAAAGTTTTTCTGTCATTTCTATTTCCATGCTATGGTACTTGTGTGTCTATAGACATCCTATTGCCTCCCTATGGTGTATTGGTAGTTTAATAAAGTGATGCTGGCAGATATTTTGTTAGGCGTAGGGAGGTGTCTGAGTTAAAGAGTTATTAATTAAGCGCAGCGCATCAATATGTTACATTGATATCTAGAGACATGTCCAACTTTAGGGCATAATCAAGGTGCAGGTGGAAGTATACAGTATGTACCGAAATAATTCCTACCATTTCTAGAATGTTCCCTGGATAGTGAACAAAATCATTAATCGATGCAGAAGGCTTGTAATTTAATACGAAATTATTCCCAGAGGAACAGAACTTAATGAAATCAGTAGATTGAAGATGTGAGTTACAACGAAAATTGGCATCATTAAGCAATTAAACTAAAAGAATCAAAGCATGACACATGATTCAATATAGAAAATAAGAAAGAGAAAACGTAAAACAAATAATATCAATTTTAGAAAAAAAAAGACGTTTACAATCCTTTGTAACGCCGAATTAGAGCGCAGATCCTGCTCGCGTCCCGTTTAGGGGAAATTTTTTCCGCTAAACTTAAATGGGGAAATTTTTCCGCTAAATTTAGCGGCGACTTTTCCCGCTAAATTTGGGGGGGGGGGAACTTTTCCGCTAAATTTAGCAGGAAATTTCTCGCTAATTTGGCGGGAAAGCTTTCCCGCCAAATTTAGGGGAAAATTTTCCCGCCAAATTTAGCAGGAAACTTCTACCACTAAATCTAGCGAGGAACCGCTAAATTTGGGTAAAAATATTTCCCTGCCAAATTGAACGGAAAATTTCCCGCCAAATTTAGCGGGGAAATTTTTCCACAAAATCTAGCAGAGAAATTTGTCCCTGCTAAATTTAGCGGGGAACTTTTTTTCGCTAAATTTGGCGGGGAAAAGTTTTCCGTCAATTATAGATTGGCGGGAAATTTTTTCCGCCAAATTTAGCGGGAACTTTTGTCGGGGAAATGTTTTCCACTAAATTTAGCGGGGAAGTTTTTTCCGCTAAATTTAGCAGGGAAATTTTTCTGCTGAATTTAGCAGGGAAATATTTCTGCTGAATTTAACGGGGAACTTTTTTCCGCTAAATTTTGCAGGAAAAGTTTCTTTGCAAAGTTTAGTAGAAAATATTCCTCCGCCAAATTTAGCGGGGAATATTAGCGAGCCCGCGAATCCAATGCGTCGAACGGTCGCGGCGGCAAGCACGCCTGAAGCAAGGACTCAACATCCGAAAGAGACGCGGCGCAGGTTTCTACGTCTATTTACCTATGAGATAACAAGATAGCGCAGCTAGCCGAGTGTAAACACTGACTGGCGTAACATTGAGTACACGCAGTCGAAATAACGCCTGTAACAGAACGACAGAGGCTTTCAACAGGGGACACGCCCCTACAAAAATATGTGGACGTCCTATGTCCATTATGTTTCCGTTCTATTTCCCCTTTGTCCATCCTTTGGATTCCTGTAGACAGTTCTGGACCCTGTGGACCGCTGGTTTGCCATAGAACGGCTACAAGAACGCTACAGGGATTTTCGCGAAACAAAAAGTTTTTCTGTCATTTCTATTTCCATGTTATGGTACTTGTGTGTCTATAGACATCCTATTGCCTCCTGGTGGTGTATTGGTAGTTTAATAAAGTGATGCCGGGCAGATATTTTTGTTAGGCGTAGGGAGGTGTCTGAGTTAAAGAGTTATTAATTAAGCGCAGCGCATCAATATGTTACATTGATATCTAGAGACATGTCCAACTTTAGGCATAATCAAGGTGCAGGTGGAAGTATACAGTATGTACCGAAATAATTCCTACTATTTCTAGAATGTTCCTTGATAGTGAACAAAATCATTAATCGATGCAGAAGGCTTGTAATTTAATACGAAATTATTCCCAGAGGAACAGAACTTAATGAAATCAGTAGATTAGAAGATGTGAGTTACAACGAAAATTGGCATCATTACAATTAAACTAAAAGAATCAAAGCATGACACATGATTCAATATAGAAAATAAGAAAGAGAAAACGTAAAACAAATAATATCAATTTTAGAAAAAAAAGACGTTTACAATCCTTTGTAACGCCGAATTAGAGCGCAGATCCTGCTCGCGTCCCGTTTAGGGGAAATTTTTTCCGCTAAACTTAAATGGGGAAATTTTTCCGCTAAATTTAGCGGCGACTTTTCCCGCTAAATTTGGGGACTTTTCGCAAATCTGGGAAATTTCTCCCGCTAAGTTTTCCGCCAAATTGGGGAGAACTTTTCCGCCAAATTTAGCAGGAAACTTCTCACCGCTAAATTAGTGAGGAACCGCTGAATTTGTAAAAACATTCCCCTGCCAAATTTAGTGGAAAATTTTCCCGCCAAATTCTAGCGGGGAAATTTTTCCACAAAAATCTAAAGCAGAGAAATTTGTCCCGCTAAATTTAGCGGGGGAACTTTTTTTCGCTAAATTTGGCGGGGAAAATTTTTCCACCAATTATAGAAGAGAAATTTTTTCCGCCAAATT